>JASANE010008962.1:0-10975 GCA_030248225.1 Trileptium ribeirensis | reverse complement strand
TTGCTCCGCTGCATGGATAAAATTTGGTGAGCTGAAGTTCACTAACCGCGACATTAAAATAAAATAACGTGTAGTCTGAAAAACAATTGACACGATGAAAGTCTTTATACAATTAATAAGTAAACATTTTTAAATGCCTTCATATTAACATATCAGCGTTCGGCAAAAATTTAACCGATTAATTTGTGCAAAATTAGATCGCGGCACATAAGACGTGGAGCACTGCTGCATGGATAAATTTTTGGTGAGCTGAAATTTCACCGCGAAATTAACGTAAATAACGTGAGTCCGAAAAACAATTGAGGCGATGAACTCGTTCATAGAGATCAATAAGAAACATTCTCAACTTTCCACATTAACATATCACGTTTGCACAATTCAACGATTAATTCCTCGTGCTGGAAATTAGTTTGGGCGGCACATACAGCGTGGGGGGTTTTCGTTGTGCATGATAAAATTTTTGGCGGAGCTGAAACTTCACTAACCGCGAAATTAACGTAAATAACGTGTAGTCCCAAAACAATTGAGGCGATGAAAAAGTTGTTTGAGAGGTTAATAAGAAACATTTTCTCACCCTTCACATTAACATATCAATTTCGGGAAAATAAATCAAACGATTAATTTGTGCCGGAAATTATATTTGGTGCAGATAGAGCACAGCGTGGCGCTTTCGCTCTGCTGCATGGATAAATTTTTGGTGAGCTGAAGTTCATGAAACTGTGAAATTAACGTAATAACGTGTAGTTCTGAAAAACAATTGGGCGACGAATAGAAATTTCAGGCACGAGAAATTAATCGTTGAATTATGCCGAACGTGATATGTTAATGTGAAGGCATTTAAAAATGTTTCCTTATTAATCTCTATGAACGACTTTCATCGCCTCAATTGTTTTTAGGACTACACGTTATTTACGTTAATTTCGCGGTCAGTGAACTTCAGCTCACCAAAAATTTATCCATGCAGCAGACGAAACTATCGCTCCACGCTGCTCTATGTGCCGCCGAATACTAATTTCAGGCACGAGAAATTAATCGTTGAATTATGCCGAACGTGATATGTTAATGTGAAGGCATGTAAAAATGTTTCCTTATTAATCTCTATGAACGACTTTCATCGCCTCAATTGTTTTTGGGACTACACGTTATTTACGTTAATTTCGCGGTTAGTGAACTTCAGCTCACCAAAAATTTATCCATGCAGCAGACGAAACTATCGCTCCACGCTGCTCTATGTGCCGCCGAATACTAATTTCAGGCACGAGAAATTAATCGTTGAATTATGCCGAACGTGATATGTTAATGTGAAGGCATTTAAAAATGTTTCCTTATTAATCTCTATGAACGACTTTCATCGCCTCAATTGTTTTTAGGACTACACGTTATTTACGTTAATTTCGCGGTTAGTGAACTTCAGCTCACCAAAAATTTATCCATGCAGCAGACGAAACTATCGCTCCACGCTGCTCTATGTGCCGCCGAATACTAATTTCAGGCACGAGAAATTAATCGTTGAATTATGGCGAACGTGATATGTTAATATGAAGGCATTTAAAAATGTTTCCTTATTAATCTCTATAAACGACTTTCATCGCCTCAATTGTTTTTGGGACTACACGTTATTTACGTTAATGTCGCGGTTAGTGAACTTCAGCTCACCAAAAATTTATCCATGCAGCAGACGAAACTATCGCTCCACGCTCCTCTATGTGCCGCCGATTACAAATTTCAGGGACGAGAAATTAATCGTTGAATTATGCCGAACGTGATATGTTAATGTGAAGGCATTTAAAAATGTTTCCTTATTAATCTCTATTGACGACTTTCATCGCCTCAATTGTTTTTGGGACTACACGTTATTTACGTTAATGTCGCGGTTAGTGAACTTCAGCTCACCAAAAAATTTATCCATGCAGCAGACGAAACTATCGCTCCACGCTCCTCTATGTGCCGCCGAATACAAATTTCAGGGACGAGAAATTAATCGTTGAATTGTGCCGAACGTGATATGTTAATGTGAAGGCATTTAAAAATGTTTCCTTATTAATCTCTATGAACGACTTTCATCGCCTCAATTGTTTTTGGGACTACACGTTATTTACGTTAATGTTGCGGTTAGTGAACTTCAGCTCACCAAAAAATTTATCCATGCAGCAGACGAAACTATCGCTCCACGCTCCTCTATGTGCCGCCGAATACAAATTTCAGGGACGAGAAATTAATCGTTGAATTATGCCGTACGTGATATGTTAATGTGAAGGCATTTAAAATGTTTCATTATTAATCTCTATGAACGACTTTCATCGCCTCAATTGTTTTGGGACTACACGTTATTTACGTTAATGTCGCGGTTAGTGAACTTCAGCTCACCAAAAAATTTATCCATGCAGCAGACGAAACTATCGCTCCACGCTCCTCTATGTGCCGCCGAATACAAATTTCAGGCACGAGAAATTAATCGTTGAATTATGCCGAACGTGATATGCTAATGTGAAGGCATTTAAAAATGTTTCATTATTAATCTCTATGAACGACTTTCATCGCCTCAATTGTTTTTGGGACTACACGTTATTTACGTTAATGTCGCGGTTAGTGAACTTCAGCTCACCAAAAAATTTATCCATGCAGCAGACGAAACTATCGCTCTACGCTCCTCTATGTGCCACCGAATACAAATTTCAGGCACGAGAAATTAATCGTAGATTTATGCCGAACGTGATATGTTAACGTGAAGGCATTTAAAAATGTTTTCTTATTAATCTCTATGAACGACTTTCATCGCTTCAATTGTTTTTGGGACTACACGTTTATTTACGTTAATGTCGCGGTTAGTGAACTTCAGCTCACCAAAAAAATTTATCCATGCAGCAGACGAAACTATCGCTCCACGCTCGTCTATGTGCCGCGCTCAACCTGTACAGTTTCAACGCCCTGGTCAACCCTTTCCGATGTTAGTACCGCTGCGAAGTTCTCACTCATTTCGTTCGGACAAATAGGATGGACATCATTCCTCCTTTATTCGTCATGGCTAAAATATTTGCTAACATACATGGGGTTCATAATATGCTAGAATATTATCCATAAAATATTTTCCACATAGCTGCAAGTTGTTATGAGTCCGGAATATAAGAATCTATGGCCAAAAAAATTATTCCTTGTCTATTGGACTATTGCCAACAGCTGGAATAAATAAGCATTCATGACCTGGAAAGCCATGCGACATCTGAACGATAAGGTTTGGCCATTTTTTGCATACTTGCTGAAGATCCCAGGTGCCGGGGAGGCAGTAGCTGTACCTTCCAGAGGGGTCAACTGGCCCGTTGGGGGTAGAATGACGAAATTTTGAAAAGATCAGAATTTTCCCCAACTTGTTCTCAAATTTTTTTGCTAATTTGTGTGTATAATCAACATTTCTTCCCACTTTTAGCAATTTTCACTTAATGTCTGGCGGATGGAGGTAAGGCAGCAATAGTGCCCAAATGGGGAGTCTGATATCTCCGATGTGGGGATTCCACTACCCTACCCCAACTCATGAACATATATGTTTTTTATATTCTTCTGGCATGCGTATTTCAGGTGCCCAAGACGACATTTCTTGCCCATGCGCTATCGTTGGTGTATCTGAAGATGTTCAAACCGCGTTCGAGACTGAATTCGACTGTTCCGAAGAAAAAACTTGTACAACACAATTCTATTGCACAAAATACCAACTTAAAACGACAAGTGCTGATTTGGAGACTATTGAAATCAATCTCTGCAGTGCTTCAGATGGTGATTTCGAAGACTACAAAGATTTGGACGTATCAACTGTGCTAGATAGTGGCACTATTGAAACGCTGTTGGATAGTCTTGGTGTAGACGAAACTGATCAGGCTTCGTATACCAGCGGAACTGCTTATTTTTACCGCGATGAAACACTGATCACGCCGATTGATAGTGTTGAAAGAGAAGTTACAGGTAAGTAGTAAAATTAAATTTTTTGAACTTTTGCGAAACGCAGGCCATGTTAGCCATAATAGGAAGCTTTGGATTGAGAGATTACTTATTACATTAATGCTATGCATCATTTACGATAACATGCGTGCTGCATGGACAATTATGTCACACGTTCAACTCAACTAGTTCTTGAGAACTATAGTTTAGCTGGACTACTGTGGTACATTTTGATAGCCTAGCTAGCCGTAATGCGACAAACAAGGAGTTTAGCAAGGCTGTGCGTCACAAAAAGAGTGTCCAGCTGAACAGTCAATTGAGAAATTTTATTTAGTATTGTGCTTAGTGTAATAGCATTTTGTTCTATAGCATTTTCACACTAATTCTAAGTTATATATTTGTTTGTAATATATACAATTAACGTTAAACAGTATGCGAGTTTGGGGCATTATTTAGATACGTATAGTAAAACGTAATAATCGCGGACAAAATAGTCTCTGGCTTAAGTTATAGGGGCTCAGTTGAACGTTTCGTGACAAAAGCACAGTCCGGCTGGACAATCGATGACAAACGCATAGCTTAGCTAGCTATTGAAAATTTAAATAGTCGAGCTGGACTGTCTGCGAAAACATAGTAGCTAGCCCATTTGAACGCGTGACATAATTAGGACCATGCGCACGCATATTATTGTGATTCATTAAAGCCGAGTCATGCTCTTCACAGAATATATACGCCTTGAAAAGCTTATTGTTAATTTACAAATGCAAATATCACTCGCTTTGACGACACCAATATTAACAATGTGATCGGTGCGAAATGCAGCAAACAAGAGCGTATGCGGATGCGTAGGGATTATTTATAGATTAGCTATTGCATGAAAAACTTGCATATTTGCATCAATCTGAAGGTAAACGTAGTCATAACATATTTGACTCTCGAGACATCATTGCTCATGAAGATTCTATACTTGATAAGTTGTTGAACATTGTTAATAAACGTCAAAATGCGGCATACGCGCGGACACACGGTTATCTTCGGAATGTATCATTCGTCTATAGATCGAGCGCATTACCAGCCACAATTGCACTAAACGGAAGATATAATCTCCGTGGGTTTTTTTTTTTTTTTTTTTTTTTTTTTTTTTTTTTTTTTTTTTTTTTTTTTTGCGCAGGTAAGATATTTGTTGTTGGGTGTTTTTTGTTTAGGTGTGTATTTGTTGTTGTGATATTGTGTTGTTTTTGTAGATAGTTATATGGGTGTTTGTTTGTGTGTGTATGTTGTATTTGTTTGTATATGTTTGTGGTAGTTATTTATGTGTTGTTTTTGTGTTTGTTGTTTATAGTTTGTTGTTTTAATTAGTGTTGGGTTATGTAGGGGTGTGTTGTGTGTGTTGTTGGTTGTGTATGTGGTTGTTTGTGGGTCTCTTTGGGTTCCTTCTCTTGTTCTTTCATGAAGCATGGGTGCGCCCCCTCTCCTAGCTGGAGCTTTCTATGCGCTTGGCTCTCTTTTTTGAACGAGAGATTGGTATATTTTGTTGCTTATTGGGGAATATTCGGGGGGTATGGTGGTTGTGAGCTGGTTCTGGGGTGGTATGCTGCGGGTGTTGCTTCGCTGTGTTATCGCTCCTCTGTGTTTGGTTGTTAGGCGGCGTTTGTGGTGCGGTGCGTATTTGGGGTGTCGGGGTGGCTGTGCTGTATATGTTTGGTGTTCTCGGGCGCGTGGAGGTGGGGGGAGGGGGGCGAGAGAGGGTGCGCCAGCAAGCGGTATGCGGCCCAAGGTCCTTTTAAAATTATGAGTGGAACAACTGAGCCACACTCACAGCACTTGCACCCCGCCGCAACAAAATTGATCTCAGCAACAGTGGCACACATATTTATTCTCATAATGCCACGATAATATTGTTTTCTTACAACATGGTCGCTGCAATAGCTTACGGTGGCTTATTTCACGCCTTCTCTAGCCGCTGGGGAAATTTATCTCCGTGGAGAGAGAAGCAGGGCCGGGTCAGTATATTCTTTGACCCCCAGATTATATAATAAATTTAAATATAGTGTGACTTTATAGAAAGACTCTTTCTTGTGCTGAAAATAAGAATACTACATGCTTCGCTGAGACCGTTGCGTTTACGGCCACTGTCAATTATTAGCGCATTACTACAAAGCCAATAAAAGTCTTCAGTAATCTCAGATATGTCGTAGTAAATAATAATGTCGTTTATCTATATGCATTTAATTCGGAAATATAATTTTATTAAGCAAAAATTTAAATTTAAGTGCACCCTGAGCCGAATCGTTCCGTTAATTGCAAAGATACTAACCATAAAAGCAGTATTTAGTCTACTGGTCCGGAAAATGTTTTTGATCATTCCAATTTCACTCTAGCATATCATGTCAAGTTTTCCACTGCTGTGAAAATAAATGAATGTAAAGTGCTGTCACGGCAGTGAACCGATGACTCGGTTACGCTAATCATGACCCTGTAACAACGCCACCTTCCGAAATAACCAGTGTATATGTAATGTTAAGCCAAGCCGTAAAGAAAACTGTCTTCAAAAACCTCAAGAACAGCATATTCCGTGTTTTTTCCATTGGTTGTAGCGTGCGTATAACGAATGGATACATAGTTAACATGACGGTAAAAATATTGATGCCCTTTATTTGGATATTAGTAAAGCATTTGACACTGTTCCTCTTGCGAAATTCATTCAAGTTTTGGCTTCTTTTGGGATATCAGATTCGGTACAGTCCTAATTCCCTTCCTATTTTGACAGAAAAGAGTAACTTAGCATTGGTTCGAAGGAATAGGGTTTAGCTAAAAATGTCTGGAATTCCCCAAGGCGGTGTTTTAGGACATAAGTTATTAACGTTTTTTTACGCTACTGAGTAGTAATGTTCATTATTCGTCTATTTTTTGTTTGATTATTCGTCTCTTTTTGCAAAGCTATCGTTTTCTTGGCCCATGTCAACTTTAGGGCCGTACGTTATAACGTTAGAGAAACGAACAGCTTAGGGCGGGGGTTCGGGGGGCGGCAGCTTCCCAACTTAGGTCTAGGCCTAGTACATGGCTCATTTAGGGAGCTTAGCTTAGGCTAAGACTAAGGCTTAGGCTTAGTATATCGAGCACGGCATGGCATGCATTAATATACTCCGGCCCCTAAAGTTGACATCAGCCGTTTCCTTAATGAATGAATTATCTGCTATCACAATGAATTATTTGCTCATAATATTTTTCAATCTTATTTAAATAATGTCTTAATTGCTCACATACTATTACAATTAAAACTTGCCGTTGACAAAATGCTATTTCATTTATTTTGGTTATAATAATAATTGCTATTTGTATATGTATATGTTTATTGTATTTGTATTTGTGTATGTATATTGTACTAGGACCAGTTCTGGCCCTAAGGGATCCCAGCTGCACCACCATTTTTCTTGGTGTGGTGCCCGGACAACCCCGGCTTCCACGACTCCCCGGTGATCTATGCGATGACCTAAGGGAACCGCTTAGCTTAGTAGGCTGCCGGCGGGTTAACCAGGTTGTTCGGCCTGGCCCCTATATCGGCCCACGTATCTAGTGGTACGAAGGTCCCCTGAGGGAGAGTCAACCCCTAAGCCTGCTCACAGGTAATAAGGCTGACTCGCCTTTCCCTCAATTTTATTTAAATCCTCAATGGAGGCGTGATTTCTTATTTTTGAGTCCTTAATCTTAAATGGGGTGAATCCTCTTATTTGGATCCGAGGCTATTACCGATTTCTTAATGGGTAAAACCTGATTGGGTTTGTAAGACCACTGAAATAATTGTTTCCATTTATAACTTTGAAACTCCGTTTGCCTGACGCGAAGGACGCTTACTTATCAGATGACTATTACGGGAAACATATCGCCGAAAGCTTTACCGAACACTCTAACATTTTATTCAAACAATACATAAACACTCATGTAACTATAACGTATACAACTTATTTACATACGGCGACACTTTCGGGTACCACGCAGTGCACCCTTATCATGTATCAATGCTTGGTGATGTGAATACTTATTAAGCCCCGCCTAAGAATCAGTTCAGCTTACGCCTACGATTTGTATCCTGTGGACTGCCTTACCCGCCTGACAGGGAGCATAAATGAACTTTCCTTGCCGACCGTTGGTTATCTTTGCCTGAGAGAAGACTCCAGGCCATTGGATATTCTCCTGCCATTAACCTCTTTCACTTTGTACTCTATCTCGTACCTGATCTTGAGGCCGGACGTCAGCTGCCGGTTACTTGTAATGAAAGTTTGTCACCAACTCTGCGTGCGCCAGGGTCAGCTTAAAATGCGGGTCGTCATCAAAAGAGGGATGCGCTGCCGCGTATCCCGAATTTTGTCTGTCTTGTAATGATTTCTTGAATTGACGATTTTGACATGAAAACATGGCGCTGTACTGAAACCCACCGTGTCTAAACGATTTACGGGTCCGCGCCTCTAAGTTTTTCTCCGCTGAAGGTTTGGGGAACACAAACGCTTTGAGTCCTCCTCAGGGTCGTCGCTCGACTAACGGGTGCGAGAACAAGAATTGCCTTACTATTTGACTCGACTATACGCTGCAGCTGACTCCGTCTCATTTCCTGTTTTGGGTGATGCTCTCCTCCGAGCGCCTTTGATTTACTGGAAGCCCGCAGTCATTTGCAAGCATGCAGGGGGCGCGTGCTGCCGCGCCCTCAACGAATTGCTCAGTCTGAGTACCAAAAGAAACCAGTTGTGATTTAAGCTTAAAAACACTTCGGACACCCCTGTAGAATTGGAATAGTAGGTTTGCCAAAGCCGTGAAGAGTGGCGGACAATAACGCACGACGGGAACTGATACGTCACTACCTATGGAGCAGCCGCATCGACCCATCGATAGTTATTCCATTTTTAAGTTGCGTGACGAGGTGCCCTACCGTGTCTAAACGGCCTGAGACCAGTCCATTTTTTGAAGCTAGTTAATTAAATTTATTTTGACGAATAAACCAACACTCAGGGCGGGATCTCAACTTTGGAACTGGCGTCAGGGGTTCCGTTTTTTGTATCCTTTGAATAATCACGGCGTGCAAATGACCGCGTCCATCCCGAGCGGACTGCTCGCCCTGCTTACCCACTAACTGGGTCTTTAAGTCGTGTGACCTGGAGTTGCGCTTATAGATTTTCCTATGACTTAGGCTCAACTCAAGCTGCGACTACGACATCCAGCGCGGATGGAGCACGAGACGAAAGAGGCTCCATTGTCTTTGAAGGTCGTTCGAAAGATTAGAAATGTTTTCTAACGCCAATTTGTGGCGGGGTCCTAAACTGATTGATGTAAATTACCAAAGTCTTCTACCGTGTCTAAACGGCCTGGAAGACTGGTTTTGAACGACCTAAGAAAGAACCGAATAAAGGAAACGCTCAGGGAGAAATGCTCGGACTTTGATGGGGAGCCTAGCGCGAATCCTTACTGATGCTCAACTAAGTTTTGCCTTAGCAGCTGCCTCCAGGTCAACACGCTACTAGTTTCCTATTTTAAACACCTTACCCCTCCCGTGTCCCTATGTCCTTCCCCCTTCCCCGTGTGCATTCCTTATTCCCCTTCGCCGTTCACATCACTAAATATAATTTCGCCCCCCGGGTCTAAAACTAAAACATGGCGACCCGGCGAGCGGGGAACCAGTCGAGGATCTCAATCTTGCGAGCAATTTAGCGTGCAATTTTCTCGAATTTAGTGGAGTTGCATTTACGGGTGCTCGGAGCATCAGTCGGACGCGCCAGCACCCGCAAAGGCAGCTCGCGCTCGTGAAGTTCTGAAAGCGTGGAAAACGCCCCAGGAGGACCTCCACCCTGTGCTACACAGTGGGAGCCTCCTGGGCAAAACTCAAAAGCAAAGAAAAAGCCAAACTCAAAACCGAAAATATGAATTAAATAAAATGCCCGGGCGACAACCGCCACGAGCGAAACGAAAAACGGCCGTCTATGCGGCTTCTCTACTCGACTGGTTTCGACGCTGGGTCGGGCCATTTCCTTTTATACTCCGAGCTACCCCTCTAGATCATCTGGGTCCTCCAGCCTTGCTGGCTTATAACCAGAATTTAAAATTTAAATTCGACCGCCGACCAAACTCGTCGCTACGTGTGTAGTGTAAACTTATAACGTACATAAACCATCAAAATCAGACATCAAACAAATATATATAAATACGACATTTTAGATGCGCATAACAGCTACGTATAAGCATAAACGGCTACACTGCAACACTTGTCAGCATCGCTTATAGTAGCCTCTTGATGGGCAGTTATCGCCTGGCCTTGACTGTAGAAAGTGGCCGACAGATGCCAGCAAAGCAGAAACCTCGCGCTGGTTGGCGAGCTGCTTTTAAAACCGAAAATTGTACGAGCGCTCAGGGCGCTTATATCTCATTAGAAAATTTTTAGTTATTTAGATTTGTTAGGTTAACTAGGGGTCGTAGGCGGCCGGGGGTGGGACCGGGTTCACGCCCTGGCTGGTAGCCTACCGATGAAAATATTAAATTTAATGTATCTTCCATAGGTGGCCCGCTAGAGGCCGTTTTATGAGCTAAAGATAGAAAATTTTGGTGTCCCGGGAGGGTTATTTGGGTCCTGTGCGGACCGGTTAAGTTAAGTGGCCCCGGTTTTCGACGAAACAGTTAGGGTGAGACCCCGTAGAGGTACTGAGCTTGAAAATTTGGGGGGTTTGGTTATTTTGGTTGAGAATTAAGTCTTTGAAAATTGGGTGTTTGAACGCTTAGTTGGGGTCCCTAAGTGCTTACGAGTAGGAAAAATTTTGAACCGGACCCGCAATTTGCAAGCCTGCTAGGTTCCTTAGAACAATTAGGTAGGCCCGCTTGGCCTTGAATGCTTGGAAAATAGAAAAATTTTCACTTTTGACGCCCTCTCGTAAAATGACGTTATGAGAGATTTTGTCCCTATTTCAATTGCTTTGATCCTTCGCACCTCACTCCGCAATTTAATTATACCGTGATTGCATGTCAGGACAGGTCCTCAAGATCCGAAGGTCAACAAAATTTTCCA
>JASANE010008961.1:0-14070 GCA_030248225.1 Trileptium ribeirensis | reverse complement strand
ATGTTGCTTTTCGTTCAGTACACTGTATTGCTCCACACAATATATACACACATTCATATAAAGTTGTGTTACATTTGATGTAAAGATATAGATCCCTAGATTATGCGGTATATTTCATACAATAAAGTACTGTTGGCTTAGGCAATCGTGAAGGCCGTCGTCCGGCCGACTGTCGGTCGTTTAGGAATTTTCGCGGTCGAGGGCCAATGACCGACCGTTAACAATTTTCTGCTGTTACCGGTCGCGAAAGTCTTTGGTCAGTAGTTTTGAGCCGGCTGTGGCGTATACGTTTACTTCTGTATGCCAAGTGTATTAAACGGGCTACCAGATTTTTTGACGAACGACGGTCGATCGTTTAAGAATTTTCGCCACGGAGGGCTAACGTGTGATTTCAAAGCCGAACGACAGAAGACCGTTTCACTTCACAACCGACTGTTGCCTAACACTACTGTAAAGACCTAACATCCAGTCAGCTATAGTTGTATTTTTCATACCAACGAATTGGAAACTTCAGACAACTGAGCGCTGCATCAACTCCAAGCAAAATTACGTTCATATTCATACATTACAAATGCATGAACTGTCGCACGGAAAATGTTTATATAAACCAGACCACACAAATAATGTCTGACACAGTATATTATGGTTGTTTAAGAGGGTAGCATAGGTTGAACAGCCGTTGTGAAGCATTATGCTGATTCGTAACAGCATTTTTTCGTCACCAAGGAAGCATTTTCTGAGGACACGGTTTTGGAAGAGATTTTACGGTGTATATATAATTAATGTCATACTATTACTTGGACTGGTTCTTGTGCAAAATATAAAATACATCAATAAAAGGCTTTTTACGTGCATTTAGAACCATTGAATTTTTGACCTAGTCCAGCCGGATCGAAACCATTTTGTACATATTTACGTTTACTTCTATGCCAATTTCAGTTAAAAAAATATTTTGCTAATCTACTTCGACTTATTTTTACAGTTAGTGTTATGCTTGATAAATTGCTGCGACTGTATTAACTTAAATAAATGAGAAAAATGCGAAAAGTACTATTTCAGTACCTTTCTTGCGCCTGCCCTAGTTTGTGCAGTTAAAAAAGTCCCGTCACACAACTAATACCGTTTTTATATGTATGTCTTTATATGCATGTATTCAAGTCTTCATTATTAAACATGAACAGTTATTGTGCCGAGTTGCCCTAAGCTTAGTCTCGGACGTTACTGTATTTAAATCATTTTATATATAATATCCAATCCGCTGTCTGTGAGACGCGGACCCTTTGATAATAATGGTTATGCTTCGATTTGCAATCTTGGCTTTGCGCGTTCTGCATATTCTGACTGAAGTGTTCTGTGTTTCTAATTAACTTAAAACCGGAAACCATTAAACAAGGTACTGTTCGAATCTTTATCTTAAACTTTTTTTATTAAAATCGACCTCCTAAATCTATATCTTGTTCAACCAATGTGTAAACCTTTTCCCAGCAGATCATTTGATTACAATAAATACAGCCTTTCCGGTATTTTCGAACCAAGGGTTCATGGATTGCGGATGCTAACGAAATGCCATGTCGTCGCGGGTAATATCCGGATACCGATTCGAACCACGAAATCTGTGCCTAATATTAATCGTCTTAAAATTGTTCCGTGTTTGTAGAGTGCGTCCACTTCCGTTCATTGATTGAATGTACAAATTGCATACTTGTAAGGCATTGCATAAGGCAATATAATTGCATATTTCAGACCACACGAATAGGAATGTACATCAATCTAGTCAGGAAGCAGAATGCGGCCACATTTCCGGAACTATCGCGACGTTGCAAAAATTTAATTAAGGATTGGCAACGATTGGTTTCCTCCCACAGCCAGGCTTCATCACGTGGAACAGCATCGGCCAGCGGCAGTCCTGGTATGTTGCGAATCTTGAATGTTCAAAATTTTACAGTAGCTGGGTGTATTAGGATATGCACTGGTTATTCCGGCATAGCGGGAGCTGGTTCGTGCCCTAAATTATACGGAACAGTTATAACTATCCCTGGTGGATGCAAATTCGTCAGATTCCCATGTTTATAGGCGACTTCTCAGTAATCCCTGATTCTTCTTGAAATCTGAGCGTACTGAGTGAACCAAGCGAAGCGAACAATTCTTACTAGCGTATATTGATGAAATTTGTGTGCGTTGTTCAGTTTTTAGGGTGACATGCATTAGTCAAATTTGGCTTGCCCATTGACTCGTTCTATAGTTCTTTGGAAAGCTTAAATCCATACTGTTGGATTCCAACATCGTGCATTCGCAAAGCTAATGGAAGGATCTCGGATCCAGTCACAAAGGGTCCGAAAAATCACGTTACTGTATCCCTACAATTGGTGCATCTGAACCAACTTATGCTTATG
Source organism: Trileptium ribeirensis (assembly GCA_030248225.1). Lineage (NCBI taxonomy): Eukaryota > Metazoa > Nematoda > Enoplea > Enoplida > Thoracostomopsidae > Trileptium > Trileptium ribeirensis. The sequence goes on along the minus strand of JASANE010008961.1, from coordinate 11,677 downwards.
TTATAGAGAAACTAAAGTTCTATAAGACTGTACAATGCTTTTATGTGAGGCTGTTTTAGAATGGTTTTGGCTCAAAAGGGGTTTTTATAGGTTCATACGAGACACAAAATACGCTAAGAAAACGGCTGTAATCTCAGCAACCATTGTAGTTACTCGGTGTTGGTATCATTTTATAGAGAAATTAAGAGTAGTGATAAAACCCGGCCCCATGGGTAAAAGCAGTCTCTGTCCCCAAAAGTAAAGAGAGCAGTACCTAAAATGAAACACTGACAAGAACTGCATTTTGTTTTGTTTCAATTTTAAATTTATTATACACATGACCATCCGCTGTGACGCTGTTTTGTATGGGCACGTGACTGTTTTTTAGTATAACGCCCACATGGGCTGTCCAGCGACCTTTGACCAAGCCAACCACTTGGGGGTCGATCTCATAAAAAACGCATTACCATCGGAAAATGTCAGTAACGGGCTGGTTATACAGCAGTGAAGAACGATTTCTTGACTTTTTCAAGACAGTTTTTCTCTTTGCGTGAGGACAACTTGTGATAATACTAAGTTTTGCCCAGCTCCGGTAGAAAATAAGGAAGTATACGCCGTTAAGTTGGTAAATGTGACCGAATTTGGGGATGCCGAACAACAGCTTCAATCTTCTTTTACGGTATCATACGATCGTTGTGACCGAAAATATACGGTGACTTTGCCGCTAGACGTTGCGCGCCTCCATAACCACCGGTTCGATGTCCACGATGTCGAAAGCGGCCGCGCTTGCAACGGTATTAGAAAAGCTGACCCTGAACCGCTTAAAGAAACTTGTTGGCTTTTGCCGGTATAACTGAAAAACACATGGGACATGCCTTCGGCGAAACAGTTACCAAGACCGTTACTTGTTTCATCACGTGTGTTTCGATTACGTAGCTTTACGGTCTATACTGCTGCCGAGCATTTCTTGGCTCATATACTGCTCGACGGAATGTCATCTCTACGATGGAGTCCAAACTCCACAACATTCAAGATGCACAACCGTCGCCGGACAGTCCAAGTGGGCTGTTTATACTAAATAAACAGGTTAAAATAATCGCCGCAACTACAAGGCGGATGGCTGGTGTGAGGGCGGCGGACTACTAAGTGGGTCACGTACTCGTAAGTCGTGGCGTGGGAAATGTAAGTTTACAAACATTACGTTTGCGAAGAACCCACACAAAGCAATGTCACATCGGATGACCACGTGTATAATAAATTTAAATTTGAAACAAAATAAATGCAGTTCTTGTCAGTGTTTCATTTTAATACTGCTCTCTTTACCTTTGGGGCCGAGGCATGGTTTTATTCCTACCCAAACTTAATGCTCTATGTAGATGCAAAAGTGTGCTGCTATTATCATTTCCGCTGCAGGCAAAAGTCAAACCTAGTTCCCTAAGCCTAAAAACTAGGCCCATGAAGCCTAAAATACACGAGATTTCTCCGTAACTGCTCGAGATATGAACGGGTATTTTTGGTCTCATTTTATAGAGCAGTTCATCTTTCACATATTTATATTACTGTAATCTATATTGTAATTATTTTTTGCTGCAGTGTTGGGTCGCAACGGGTTTGAGAATGGTTCCATGAGATGCAAAATAACCGAAAATTCTCCGCAAGTTGTCCTCGAGTTATCATATGTGTTGGTGTCATTTTGTAGAGCAAGTCGAGTGGGTCCAGACTCAGAATTCTCTAATCAGATCCAGTCATTTTCCAATCCTAGCTGGATCTTGTACGATTTTGTCTTAAAATTTCTTTTAAACCACATTTTTGACAAAGATATCTTTCGACGTAAACTTTTTAACTCCATTAATTTTGTCTTTTCCTAATTTTTGCTCAATTTTGCTAGTTTGGTCAAAACTGCGAAAAAATTTCCGCGCACCTTCAGTGAGCTGGAGTCTCATTTGTGATGAGATTTGTGTGTACGTTTATACATATCTGTAAACGTGTATCTATTATCGTCACAATTTGTGTTTTAATACATCTGTTTTTCCTGCTCCATACTCAGCGAAATCACAATCAGACTCAGTCTGGACACGGTGTATTTTGAATAAACCTTGTAATTACACATTGTGATCCCAAAATATCTAATAACCGGGTATATTAAATTCTCTACTATTCAAACAATATAGCTGGTATTAGGCTAATTTTGTTGGTTGATGCTCAATATAGTTTATTGTAGATCTCTAAATTACATTTTGAACAATCAAGATTCATCGTCTTTGTTATACCTCGAGCTACTAGCATTAGTTTACATATTTATATGTTTATATAGCAACATTTTTCATATTCTCAATATAGAATAATGATCTAATAGTTAACTGAATCGAATTATTCTAATTTATTGCAAATCCGTCTATTTTCAACAAAATTGTAAAATTTTATATCTCGGAACTGTATTAACGCATAAAAATAGAAGTCTGATATTTGGGAAGAACGAGAAAATATTCCACTGAAAAGGGAATTTTTGTAATTTCAATGCTTTTTTGTCATTAAGAATAAGTATAAAATTACGATAAATGGAATTAATTGTATCTGTACACACAGGAATAACACGACAGTTGGATAGCAGTCTTAGGTCGTTTTCCGCTATACCTATTATATACTTTTCAACAGCACATCTAGAAACCTGTACATCATTACAGCATATTCGCGAACATTCATACATATGCGCGTAACTAGCTAATCAATAGCTACTTGCCGATTGCGCTCTCCATAACATTAATAATGTTTATCATTTGGCAATTTTACTGACCAAAAGATTGCTAATTGACCGTTATTTTTAACGTTGCCATAGTAGTATAAAATGTGGCTTATTCATGTATAACATATTTTTGTGACTTTTCTATAACAGTTTCAGTGCTACAGTGTTATATTTTTCAAACTTGTAATGGAGACTGCTTTCAAAAGTATCGTATATACATATGTAATAAAATCGACGTGACGCACTTCCCTTACGTAATGCCCATACGACCCCGGCTATCGTGACTTCAAGGGCGGACCTGATGGGTTTCAATCACGCGAATGTCTTTTCCCACGCGAGTCAGGCCCAAGAAATGACGGAGCTTAGCAAGCCGCAGGAGCGCTTCACAGGATGTGTTCTGATCCTGCCGGACGGGTTGCGCACGTTGTCCAGTGGCCCCCACTAGGGTCCGACAAATCCCTAGACGTTTAACGTCGGATCCGCGCGTATCTAATTTTCCTAGTTTGGGTGCTCAGCGTGAGTTGTAAGTTTTCTGATTTGTGAGTCGCACCAGTCATACCTTTACAACAACAATAGTTAATAAACAACTAATTGGTAATCGGCGAGTCACGCTGAGGTTTGCTTCTTCGATGCGTGCGTCAAACCTGAACGTGGGTCGTCGATTTGGGGTGACGGATTTCAAACCCCTTCAATTCCTATCGCTACTGTGGGTCAACAAAACACTTACACAATTCGGGTTTTCAGCGAGCGTTTATTGATGAGTTACACAAAAACTACGGGTACGCGGACAGATACATATTGTACGGGCAGATACAATAAGCGTTATGTCACAGTAATGGCACGCTAGTACATAATGAGCAGAGCTTCAATTGGGGAGGGTTACGGAGTCATCGCCTTTTTCACTGAACTCACACAGCTGAGTCAAAACACGGCGTGTACTGTGAAGCCTTATCTAATGACAGCTGCGCTTACCTTACTTATGAAAAACAGGGGGTTAGGTGACGAAATCAGTGCCTGTAAGTGCTACGGTTAGTTATCGATAATATAAAGGCGCCATCGAAATAACTAGTGGCTCAGTACTACATTCGCTGACAAGGTTGGGGACTCCGATACACAATAGGTTCAGGTAAGCGAAAGGCGGAACGAGGCGGGGATACGGGGATGAGCGTGCAACGGGACGTTTGCGAGACTTCATCTTGCTCATGTAAATCACAAAACTATGGTACATAATGATCGGTTACTTATTTCCGCAGTTAGTAGCGATGAGGTTAATCTACGACAACGTGATACAACAATTGAAACATCAATGCATATTAAACCATAACAATGCAATACAATATTCTTCGGTACGACTCCTGAATTCTGTGATGCAACAGTGGTGCGGTACAACATTTTCTTGCCTACTCGCATACATACATACATTTTAAAATGACCCTATAAAATTTGTAGCGAAACAGCTTAGTATGCCGGCTAATTTATGCACTCGTTCCCTTTCGAACTATTTCCCAAACATGACGGCATTGGGTTCCTAATTACAACAGATCTTGGGTCTAGGGCACTACAAAAGACGAACATTTGAAATACACCATCGTGGGTTGCGACAACAGAAAAAGGAACGATTTGGGCGGGCTTGCGTTCCGAATAGCTTGCGGGTCCCGGTAGACTAAAGTCGGGACTGGATTCTCGAGCTTTTCCCGATACAAATTTTGTCGCATATACCATACGGCTTGTACCCATGGTTTTAATTGAAACGAGCAATATTCAGGGCGAGGCCTTGTAGGCCATCGGCATTATTCTAACGATGCTAAAGCCTATTTTGGTTTGACTTAGAAAACGTACAAAAACGAGCTCAATTTGGGTACTAAAAATTTAATTGCTGTTTCGAGCAATTTCTGCTCGACAAAGCGAGGCGGTAAACGAAGGCCCCGGTTGATAAGACAACCGTAGTCAATTTTCTTGCTTAATCCTACTGGATTTGGTTCCTTAAATTGTTCGGTCCGCAATTTTCGACCTAAATTTTGGGGTATAGTTCGATTGGGACTGAGGCGGACCTTGAATCCCTAATAACTTTGTATTCGGCCAGCCTTTCTCTACTAAACTTTGTACGGTGGCTGGGCTTCACCTTACCTATCGATTTCCTAGGACCGGGTCGACGGTCCTCACGAAAATGGTCGGTCGGGCCGAGACCCGATGGACTCGAAGTCGCATTTGGCGACTTCGACAATCTTGAAATTCAAAATATTTCCATTGATAACGTAACTTATCAACACTAGGGAAATTAATATTTTTCTTTTCCCAGTTAAAATACGTGTTAAAGCAAGACCAAACTAGACTTGCGAAAATAGTCTGACTTATGAATTTGGACTACGTTTCGAGCAACGATTGTGCGGGTCGGATTCGGATAGCTCAGAACTTTGGAACGGGCCAAGGCTTTGCCGGGCCCTATAGCTTAAGCGAAAGGCCTACTGGGCGTCTATGTCTACAAGAAAAATCGATAAAATTCCTGGAACAGATGTCAAGATATCAATGCGTAAAGTTTGGGTAAAAGTGGACCATTATCGGGCCATCGGGTTCATAATTCTAACGTAGCAAAGTTAAATCTTATGATTGCATTCGATAGTAGACCTGCCTATGAAGAAACTGCGAGAGTTTCACCAAGATTCCTGGAGAGGATCTTGAGATATTTTAATTTTAATCTGGAACTGACAATTTTGGTAGGGTCAGGTCACTTCCAGGCCATCGGGTTTGTGATTCCGACATAGTAATGTCAGGTTTCGGAGCGGTGTCCAATGGCGGACATCCCTACGAAGAAACGGCGAAAGTTTCAGCGAAATTCCTGGAGAAATCCTTAAAATGTTTTACTTTTAATCTTAATTTCACATTTTGGTGGTGTTAGGCCACTTCAAGGCCGTCGGGTTTCGGTTTCCGACTCGAAATCGGCCTGTTTTAGGCTTCTATTCGTCACTGGACATTGCTACGAAGAAACGGCCAAAATTTGAGTAAAGTTCCTGGAGTAGATCCTAAGATAATTAAATTTTTATATTTCGCGGGGAACACGCTCCTTTTGGGTCATCGGGTTTGTGTTCCCGATGGTATTTAAAGTTTTAAATGCTAAATCGATAGCTCGGATCCGGGTAGAATTTCGACCAAATTCCTGGGACAGTTCTCTAGATAAACTGAATTTCCTATTCTAGCAGGGGCGAGCCGTCACGCTCACGGGTCATCATGTCGGTGTAAAATTTCGGCTTGCAACGCTGCCTACAGCGCTATTGACTTATTAATGAAGCTTAATCAGGTTTTGTTCACGTAAAACGATCCGCAAATATCAAATAAATCCAATCAACGAAACCATAACAGCTGGACAGACTCTTGTCCAGGTAAAATCGTAAAACACATAAGGTAGAGAATCATGATCTTGAAAGCTATCTTTGGCAAATCCTAAATAAATCGGGCTCGTTCGTGTATGACCGTGGATGTTTCGGAGTTCAACTAATACGTTCCAATCAAAATGAAGTTTATTTAGCCTCGGTCAGCTCAAGTAATGTCGTCCTAATTCTTAACTCATCTCAGGGAATCATGTAAAATTTGTCTAGACGCGAGTGTCGCGTTTGTTTGTATCCTAACTCATTGACCGAGGGAGGTCCAGTACGACTTCGGCTATTCAATTAAATGAGGCGATTGACTAACCGCTACTACGTGCCTGCGGGACAAGCTAGGACGGGCTGGACTAACATGTAAATTGACGTATGGACAGGGAGTCCATAACGATTTGCGCTTACACTGAATCAATATAACCGATTCGGCTCCCCACCTTAAATAACCCTATCCGATGTTAACTATTTTCGAGGCCTAACCTACGCCTCCCTGTCCATACTTACGATACTCGAGGTCTTTGAATCGTCGTCCATCGCATCCATCCAAGCGCAGAAACCAAAAACAAAAGTCGTAATGCCAAAGCGAAATGATAGTAAAACCAAAACAATGATTAAGCGCGAGAGCCGGTCTGCAAAACGACCGAACTCTGCGCTGCCGCAGTCGTACTGAACGCTCACATTTTCTTGCGCTTCTACTTTTATACTAAATTTTAAAAATTTGAAATTTTGAATTTATTGATCGGTTAAAGTGCTTATTCAGCACTTTTGGCCGATTTTCTGACCCAATCTTACTTAATTAAATCAATATTGTTATCGGCCGAATTCCGATCATATTTTCGGAAATTTCGGACCGATTTTCTTATAAAATCTTATTTAATAAATATAATTTACGACTTTGTTGACGACAATTTTAATATAAAGTTCTTCAAAACTAATATGAAAGTTGCTAGAAACTTCTCTCAAACCGTTACGAACTTCCAGAAACTTCGACACAAAGTAAAACTAAATTCCAAATTTATAAATTAAACTATATATTTTATACTAAACTTATATGGAGTACCAGTGAATCAATAAAACTCTAATAAGTATTATACTACTGCCGAGTTAAACTGGCATACGTCGTATTAACTCTACTTGGACTCGCCGGGTCGAGACTACTTGCTGGGCGGCTTGTCTTTGAAGGTCCAAGCGCTATAAGTTGCAGGTTGCTGCAAGCTTTCAAATTTATAAACTACTATCAACTTTATCATCAACTTTATACTAACTATAAAGTTTGCATTCGTTTACTTATAATGTTAAACTCGGCTACTAGGTCCCTGCAGTGCCACTGGAAGGTTTAACAAGAAATCATACAAATTGATGCTGACTTTGTATTAGACGGCCGACATTAATATCGAGTTTATAGTGGCACTGTCCACCTGAATGCTGAAAACTTGCTTGTCCGAAACACATAGATGCAGCGACTTTAATATAAACTTTGCAAGTTTGTAGCAACTTTATACGGACCTCTGCTGATAAGAGCTGCTCCACTGTTTATATAAATTTAATAGTATTTTAGTACGGCTACCAAATAAATTTGAAAGTTGTGCCTCATATATACATATAAGATTGTTCACATATAGAAAGGTCAGCTTAAACTTCCAAGAACTACCAACAAGCTACAGGTAGACTACAAATTTATATAAACTTGCTCGTGGACTCATTATTTATTTAATGTTACTATTACTTTAATACTACCACTCGTTTACTTTATATAAATACACGGGAAAAAAGATGCGGTTGGTGTAAACAAAGAAAAAGGAAAGAGGACAAGAGGGTAAAAAGAGGGTGGGGGTCCTCGGGGAATGGCCGAAATACCACGAAAACCTCGGATTCGGACTCAGTCGGTCCTTCCGAGCATAAAGATATGTAACAGGACCGTATTCGGTCTTCAGGGGGAAAAATGAGCTCTTGGGGGAGGGTCCATGCCGAAATTTTCTCCGGGTAGGGTGTTTAAACGGTTCCCCTGAGTTCGGGGTACACTCTTCTGGAGAGTTTTATATATTTTTGAATTCGTCTCGACACGGGGAATCCAATGAGGGGTGACACGCCTGTCGGGGCGTTATTTTGAAATCTTCATACGGGGTACCCAAAAGTGGGCGCATCTAGACCCGTCCGGGCTCAAATGAAAGCCTCGGGTCTGGGGTTTCTAACGATACCACTCACACGGTTTTCTGTCCATAATTCGTCGAATTATTTAATTAAATGTATTTTACCAGTTTACTTGTATACTAATTGGTCCCTACGTCCGTGGATCCGGGTCGGATTTCCACGAAACCGGTCTCATTCGAAAGGCCGTAAATTTCTCTACAAGAAATGTTGGGTACAAAATTTTCGAATTCTCATCGGTTCCGGAGTTATGGACCGGAGCCGGTATTTTCGACACCAAATTCCCTTAAATTTTCATTTTAAATTTTGTTTTATCTTACTGAATTGTGCAGTGACAATGATAACATTGAACACTGGGAAACTTGATACTTTCGGTTTCCTCTTATAATTCTCAGGATAATTTGTCGATTGCTGTTCGCTTTCGGGCGAACAGCCACACTTTTTGTAGTCCTCATTCGTGAGGACGGTCGTGACGGGGGTCCGTCACGGCCAGTATTTCCTACGACAATTTGTGACAAACTCTGCAGTCATACCACGCGGGGTAGGGCAACTCCTGCTTAACTGTTGATTCGGGGCTTTAACGGGGAAGTCGTACCGTCCTAAAATCCCTACGAAATCGCGTATGGCAAGGGCTCGCCATACTCAAGTTCTGTACCTATAAAACTCCAATTTAAATGCGTAAAAATTCCCTATAATTCCTACTAAAATCACGTCAAATGCGTTACACTCCTCTGATCGTATTCCCAGCCTAAAGTTCATCGAAAATAACGACAAAGTACGGCAAACGGTATACATAAATTCCTGGCCAATCAAAGGCGCTTTTATGGCCTGACCAGTCGAATAACATAGTACAATCATGGTACAAAATAAGCATTATACGGTATACAATGACAATATGGCCGCCTACTATACAACGAACGGCATAAATATGGTACAACATTTAGACATATGCATATCCAATTAACGATTTATCCCAATCAGTCTGATAGCCTAGGTACCTGAAAATGCATGTGAACAACAATAACGGTTTCACTGATACACGGCTATGTAATACAAGCATGGTAACATATCGAAAATGTGCCTTTATGGCCATCAAACGAATAACAATAACGATGATAAGGGTACATAATTCAACTATACATACAGGGTGCCTTTATGGCCAATAGAAAATGATGCCAATACTAATATATATGTACCAAAGCGTGCCATTGGGGCACTATAATCAATATGTACATAGCTGAATATAGACATCTGCACAAACGATTACGATTCTTCAGCAATTATTACTTTCCTGAAATGGCAACGGTAATACCCATCTTGATCAAAACATGTCGGCGGTGCAGGCCGAAATACGAATCATTCCCATGGCGGGACTATTTAGATCTGGTTACTCCGTTCGCTTATATATATATAGATGGTAGGATTGAATTTGTTCCAATTACATACGTATATACTTTGATTTTAGTTCTGTTTCACTTTTCTACGTATATATCCGATGATTCCCGATCGATCGTAACTATGTGCTTACATAACCTTATTGCTCTTGCGAGTTATTTCGATTGCTAATTTACGTATATACTGCGGTTCAGGATTGGTGCCAGTTAGGCGATCTTCTATGAGGTGACAACAGGGTTTTACGGTCGATGGGTGTATATAAAGAACTCAATATATATATTCGCTTGTGATTAATTGATTCTGCTCACTTAACTATACGTATTGTAAGGCAAGGGTGGGTTCCGTACCCTTTTGGGCTATTCCTGTCGGGTGTTCCGGGTTGGGGAGAAACTGGTGACTGAATTCGGAAATGTTGACCACTATACACGTGGTCATGATTATTGGGGAACTTGACTAAATGTTGACCATTACGCTATGGTCGGGATTTTTTAGTACGCGAAAAAATGTTGTCCATTACACTATGGACGGGATTTTTTGTATTCGGGAAAATGTTGTCCATTATACTGTGGACGGGATTTTTTGTATTCGGGAAAATGTTGTCCATTATACTGTGGACAGAATTATTGGTGGTCGAAAAATGTTGACCATGGCACTGTGGTCAGATTTATTTTTTATTCGAAAAAATGTTAACCATTGGGTGTGGTCAGATTTATTTTAAATGTTGGCCATTATCGTGTGGTCAGGATTTTCGTAAATGTTGACCATAGCTGTGTGGTCAAGATTATGGGTTTTCGCTAAAAGTCTGCCATTAGGCTGTGGTCAGGATTATCCACCTCGTAACGATCCGTAAGGATCTGTTACAATTACTTAACTGCCCGCCGGCAAATGGTTTCTGTCAATCGTGATTACTCGGATTGGACAACTGTCCACAGTGGAGTCCCCCAGGGCTCCATCCTGGGCCCATTACTCTTTATTATATTTGTGAACGACATTGACGAACACGTTTCGTGTACTGTTTTTAAATTGCCAGATGATCTTCGGCTTGCTCGCAGAGTGTTACGTTATGACCCAGATGCTGATTTTGATGCACTTCAGTTCGACTTGGACGGTCTGAATAATTATTGTAACGAATGATATGTTACTATTAACGAGCTGCAGAGTCATGTTATCCATTGTGGTGCAGGCACCCCTTTGTCATGTACGGTCTTGTGAACAACGTGCTAAAAACCTTTGATTCCCATAAGGATTTAGGTGTTATTGTATCGCCTAAAGACATGAAATCGACGGAAGATTGTGCTATGGTCGCTGACAAAGCCAGAAAAATTGTTTTTCTCTAACGCCGCACTATTCGCCATTGGTCGAAGTTTGTCTGGCTTCAAGTTTATCGTTCTCTAATTCGACTGCACGTTGAGTATGCGGTCAATGTTTGGTGTCCTCACTATGACTAAGATATATTGGTAAATGAAAAAGTCCAACGGTTGGGAACCAAACTCTTAAACACCGTTCGGCATTTGACATATGATGAGCGTATTAAATATCTCGGTATCCAATCGTTAGCCGCTCGAAGAGTTCGGAGTGACTTGATATTGTTATATCGGATGGTCAAGTTACTCTCGAATTCACAAATTACTTTGTACCTGGTTTTGCCGGCACTCGTTGTCATGACTTCAAATTGGAAACTGTCGACATCGCTCGTCGGGATTGTCGCAGGTACTTTTTCCCGCATCGCATTGTTCGTGTCTGGAACTCGCTGCAGCCTGAAGTTGTTGGTCCCCTTGCTGTCTCTGCTCAAAAGCAGACGTCACGACTGCGGAATACTAAATGCTTATATGAATTTTGATTGATTTCAACTCAATTCTGTTTCGCTATAAGGTGAGCATACATATCCTTCGCCATGGTCGAAATATCTCAAACAAGGATCGCTAGCAAATGATTCAACAATCGTACCATGTGGAGGGAAGAAATGGTACGTCAAATGTTACGACTCTAAACACATCGAAAACAACTGACAACGCACGAAGTATTCGTGTTAGTTTCT
>JASANE010008959.1:0-76574 GCA_030248225.1 Trileptium ribeirensis | reverse complement strand
GTCCTAGTCGCTGCTTCGGAGAAGGGCTTCCATAGCATCTTTCGAGGAGGGTGGAGCCTTTAGAGGAAGTATCGGTTTACCTGTCAGATTTATCGGCACCACCCGGCATATTCCGCTGACACAAGCACGGCTCAGTATGTGCTGTTGTTAATTCGAAAATTTGTTCTCGGAAAGTGTGTCAAACACTGAATAGACATTCCTAACCACAAAGGTAAATTTTTTTGAAAATGTGCCCACCCAGTCTTTTTGCACACCCTGGGGGTTCGGTGGGTCACCTGATAAAAACGCTGTTGCTGCGAAAAATAGCCAGAATAGGTACAACTGATGCCAAGTTTTATTTTATGTAACCCAAAAATGTCCCCTCTAACAAAGAATGGTAAATTTCAAATTGATAGCTCACAATAAAATATAACTGCTATAAAGTATCAGATTGAAAATAAAATGTAAGTACACCTAAATTACCAAATGGACATTTTAAGTTGAAATTATTGTGTGATTGCTGCACGTTTTCAAGAGGAAACTTCTAATCTACAAAAATTCGCATGCAGAAATGTTCACAAAAGTTGAATTATTCGTAGAAAAATCATATCTAGAAAAAATTATTTTCCTGTTCGTCTCCCAAGAGGGTACTACGCTCTATTCGCGTACACCGTTTTAGTCAGCTTACGTGCTTCCATAAGTTGTGTAATCCTGTTACTCAGTGTAACACGGTTATTCCTTGTACATAAATATGTAATGTGCAACCTAGGAACTATACGTAAGCAGGTTACACATGGGTATAATTTGTTCAGAACTCTACGCCAGCACATACTTGTCTGTACGATCGCACGGAGTGGCATCCGTGCTAGAAAAACTTTACAACTAGGTTACGCAATAGGATAGCTTTTGTAAATTCCCTGTTTATTGTAGTTTAGTTGCTCTGGTTTACAACGACATGTTAATTTGTCTATAATAATGGCTACTCTTGTGGATGATGATTTGAGTAATCAAGTTACTTGCATCGTAAACTTTGCAATTATATACATAGAAAGGAGTAAGATAGTAGTTGGTACTCGACATAAACCTGTTGCGTAACTCTATACAACAATGCAACACAGTTTAGCGTTTGCTTAATCACCGGTCCTAATCAATATGATTGCTCGCGGACTGTAAAAACACTACTAACTGTACACAATGCTGTAACCGTGTTATATATGTGCATATAATCTGCTGCAAATTTTACGTAACCGCATATTGTAGCCTGACCCATTCATCACGGACTACCTTTTAACACAGCTGTAGCACGGCATACAGTTCACTCTGAAAGACGAAATCATGTCGGCTTTACAAATTTCTGCGGAATGTGCAGAAATTTGATTAAGTCCATCAAGTGTTTAGAGTTTGGTCTGTTTTAACAATGGAAATATTTTTCCTCAACATGACTTGCAAATATCCACTCGTTCTTCCATAATTGTCTGCATCGATCGAGATGTTTGTTGTAATCAAATTTTCTATAATAATTCGCCGCCGATAAGCTGTAGTTCAAGAATTCTAAAATATCTGGACAGATTTGATGTGTTCGATTTTATTATGCCTTAATTATCCGCCATAGTAATACAGGACGATGATGTTATATATAATATTGCGGCGGTCTTTCGGATGAATGAATGCAGTGGCAAACCCTCGACACAAAAGCATCTGGTCAAGCCCCTTATTTGCTGCTGTCGCGATACGATTGGTTAACGATGCCACCTCAATCAGTTCGATGTGCTGCCGAGCTTTATTGGTTGATCTTTAACAATGTGTCCCTAAATTTGCTGAAAAACTCTGATTGGATATTTTCTTGAATTCTCTGTATATGTAAGCCCCGAACTTATAAAATAAAATCATCATTGTTCAATTACTTTTACATCGACATTGACTTAGTAGATTTTCTCAGTACATTTGTTGATCCTGACAGGTTTTGTTCATGTTCTTCCTTGTTTTTACTTTGCTGAAACGCTACATCGTTGTTAGGTTTCCTGCCTCACATATCTTGCTGCCTCGGAGCAACACCGACTTGAACAACTGCTGACAGCCGAAAATATGGAAGACAGGAAGCCAACGAAGAGTTGGCGCCACTACAACAGGATGGTCAATCAGCATTTCAGTTGCACGCATGTCCGGTCAGGGAACTACGCAAAAAATCCTTTGCGATTTTTCAATTGGAAAAATCGGCGTTATGTTCCTAGACTACATCGATGTCTTTTTTCGACGTCTTACATAACTTGCGTCATACAAGCAAAAGTAGCAATCAACGGTTGATCCTGCAGCGTTGACGACCGGCGCCAATGACGATATCCGACAGTGGTTGTCCACATGCATATACTGACAAACGACAAAGGTACAACGGCGTATAATTTCTCTATTACAGCCCTGCCGGATGCCCGATTGCCTTTTCGGCCGAGTTTATTTTAATATCTTCGGCCCCTTTCCTCAATCGTACAATTTCAGCTGCATTCTCAATGCCCTGGACCGTTTCATTCGATGACGGGAAGCATTTCCTGTTACCGATATTACCGCAGAGACAATCGGTCGAACATTAATTTCGGGCTAGGTATCCCGATTTGGAGTGCCCACTTCAGTTACCACCGATCGAGGAAGGCAGTTTGAATGCAACCTGTTCAAATGCCTAACGTCATTGATGGTTGTTAAACATTTGCGAACCACCGGCTACCATCCATCAGCAAATGGCCTCGTCCAGCAACTTCATAGACAATTGAAACCATCCATCATGACCAAAGTCTCGTTTGTACCATGGACAGAAGCGCTTCGTCTCGTCATGTTTGGATTACGACTGGCGGTGAAGTTCTATAAATTGTGTATGGTACCTGGTTCCGACTACCGGGAGAATTCGTTACATCGCCGTCGAATTTGGAAACTTCAAATCTGTCGGCATTCTTTGATGGTTTCCGGGAATACAAAAACTCGGACCAGCCACTACCAGCACCACAAGCGGTCTTCGCTACGTAGCCAAACAATTGACCGATTGCACTTACGTTTTCTTGCTCAACGACACGATCCGTAAACAACTATGGACACTATACGACGGCCCGTTTCGATTTATGATGCGGAGAACGAAGTACTACACTATTCAACTCAACAACCGTCTGGAAGACGTTCCTATGACCGATTCAAGCCGGTGTTCACAGAATCCACGAGCAATCGACACGACGAGATCCATCCGAAACACCGCTTCAGAGAACTGACAAACGAAACACTCAGGCTGGTCGTAAAGTTCGTTTATCTGGTCAATTCGATTCGCATGACAGTAAATCTGGCGGGGAATGTGTTGGCGGTCCTTGGAATGAATCAATGCATTGGTGGTCCCTCGATAAAAAAGAATCTTGACAATCCCCCGAGTCGCTTCTGTCGCGATACGATTGGTTAACGATGCCACTTCAATCAGTCCGATGTGCTGCCGAAGCATGACTGGGTGATATTTGACTATGTGTCCCTACATTTGCTTAAAAATTTTGATTAGACGTTTTCATGATTTCTTTGTGTATATAAACCCCGAATTTGTAAAATAAAATCATCATTGTTCAGTTACTGTTATCGACATCGACTTAGTAGATTTTATCTCTACATATTAATTTTAGCTGTTTTGAAATTCACGTAGCAAAATATTATATGAGCTAAACCGTGTACGTGTTTCCGTAAATGTTATGCACCTAGAATCACATGCACAGTTTAACAGCGGAAAATTTAAATTTGTTATGATTAAACGATTATTACTGAGTGGACTATTTATAGAATAAATATATGTATTGATTTGGTGTAGATAGCAGGAGGCTCGCGCTCGAAATGTTTTTGCCAATGGCGTAATAAAGTTCATTTCGGAACCTCACAAGGTTCTGTATATCCGACGATCATGGAAATTGAATCTTGAACTTTTCCCAAGGCTCTCAGTAACTAGCTGGATGCTACAAATTTCGTCAACTACCAGTTAGCTTTCCGTGTGCATTTAAGCAAATTAATACGTGGCACAACATTGCTTGAAACATCTCTTTTGAATATGTGTTATTATTTTGACAAGAGTAATTTGCAAGTTGGTCAAACGAATTAATCAACATTTTCATTATATCGAAATCCTCTTCACTATTTAATTATGTCCTACTGATACGAATTAAAAAAAATTAACTTATCAGCTTTAACAAAATATTAGGGAGTAAAAATTATTTACTGCTAAATTTGTGCTAAATCTGTATTTTTGTAAAAAAGTTGTTTTAAAATAGTCGATCTAGCTCTGCTCTCTCGTTTGCCATGAACAATGTTACGTCCTCTTAATGATCTCGAAAATTTTTGGAAAATTGCATTATTAAGGCATTGCAGGCACGTGGTTCTTTTCTGTGCAACACGTGTTTATTTATACATTGCCAATATTGTTTATGTAGTAGCTCTAAATACAAATAGTAAACTCGCGCTTGCTAATAAAAGTCCCAGATAATATTTTATATAGATGCAGTCCCAGATTGTGCATTATATATAACGCTCTATAAATTTTATTACACTCTTGAGCTTCATGGCGATATTATATAAGAAATGTAATCCTCGTTCAGTTTGTACATCGTATACTTAATACCACATTTGGGTGGAAACCTAAGGTGACATCAAGTATAATTCAGCCGCCGATGCTGCGTTAATAATAGTCTGAGGTGCTTGAAACATCGCATTTAATAAAACCGCATTCTAATGCACCGATAATAGCACCGTATTATAAGCTAGAAACCCATGGAATTCTATGTTAAACCACGATCAGCTATATTTTGTGCAGACTTACTGCACATGATTAAATAATTGCATTAGTAAGCCGCTAGTAAGCTATGATATATGGAACCCCACTAATCGACAAACATCCTAATTGTTACTAATTATGGGGCTGTTGTTTTATATATGTTTTTTGGCCAATGAACTGATTATAAAGATTTTTCCATCCTGCAGCCATCATTATAACTGATATGGTGCCTTCGATTTCACATGCCTACAATAGAAACACAAACAATAGCTTGAATTGATTTGTTGCGCAGTGCCAAACCGGAAGCAGCTGCGTCTTTCGGTACGGCATCATCCACGAGAACAATCGCAGGAAAAGGTTGCCAAAGCGGACGTAAACACTCTATTTAATCTTCATCGTGCCGTGTAAAGGCTTGAAAATAATGCATTGAATTTAGGTGCAAGAACAAGGTTTGATGTCATAGAAGTTTAAAGTGCCGATATATTACTGCTAACAACTAATCGTAACTAATAGCTTTATGCTAAACTAGAAAAACAATGAGGTATTGTATTTTTGTTTTTAAGATTGCCAAACGGTAGGGGTTAATAGGCTGGCATGTCGAGCTGAAATTTTTATTACAGTCGAGCTGTGCAGAGTAAGTTATATGCAGGCTGTTCCGTCCAGGATATACTCAGCTTAAGCCTGACCTCCTTAGTCTGAGCTAAGGGCTCTATATGACACCTATGCTAAGACTAAGTCTAAGGGCCTACCGCCCCCGAACCACAGCACTAAGTTAACCACTTTTTAACGATATAATGTGACGACTTCTACTGCGCACGGTCGCCATTTGTAATTACGCTCCCATTCCGACAGAAGCATCATACAGATCTGTAGTATTCAAAAGTTTAGAAAACGGCATTAAATTTGTCCATTTCGCTTTGTGTGGCACGGGAGAGCTGCCGCTAACGCCATAACGGCGAGTCTACCAGTCCACCCAAATTGGAGCAACTCAACTGTGGCATTCTGTCACAAAGTCTAGTTTAATGTGTAGGTTCTATTTATCGACATCGTTTCTAACAGAAAGTTGGAAGAGAAGTGATAGCGCTAAATACTCATTGGCAGTGAATCGACACACGCCACGTAATCCGAGCTCAGGGCTTGGTGTCGTGAATCGGATTGGATCGTGATTCTTTAATTTTTATTCTCATTCTCACAATTTTATATTTTTGGGCATTCTTTTCAGCTATGGTCGAAAGAGAACAAAGTTTTGGTCAAAATCTCTTTTGATGATTCTACAGTACATATATAATATGTAACATTTTAAACTGTTTTATGTGTGCAATAAGTGTAAGATATCGGTTAGTGATGACGTGGGCCATTGTTACCGAACAGATTCCATAGGATACTACAATTTCTGAACCTTTTAAGTTTACGCGCTAATGATAGCTGTACCCCCAGAAAATTCTGGAAGCGACGGATGCTCCCACAAATCATTGGCGGTAATCACCTACAATACATTGCATAAGGCAAAGTACATGAGTACAACCCAGTGCCATACTCTTTTGCAAAATTCTATTATGTACTCATGATACTATTATTTCAATTTAATGGGTAATCATAAATAACCATGGGTTTGTTATAAGAATTTTTGTAGTGCTCATTTATATATGCGTTTTTATCTTTTTATCGCCTGTAACTTTTATATCGAGTGAGTTTACACCACAAACGGTTGGGACGGGCCGAAAAATTTCGGCCCGTTCTCACCTGACTCACAATTCGATGGCAGTTAGAATAAAATATGAAGTCGTTGATTAAACGGTGACACCAATGTATCTAATTAACCAAACAACTACCGGACAAAATGTGAGCTACAAAAGTGAAGATATATGTTTATAGTCAACATGAAATATTTATAGACAATTTAGCTAACGTATTGAAGAAATGGTTGAAATTACTTTAACAAAAACTGCACAAGCTAAAATCAAAGAAGCAAGAACTGTTGCAATAATATCCAACATTTCATATTGGACAATACTGAGCGATCGAGCTCGATCTTTCAAGATATGCATATGTTTGCGATGTTTTAGAGCGAACTCTATCCAAAAGGCTCCCACGTCCAGATCAGGTTTGATCTTGTCGCCCATAAAATTTGCCAATTCGGTAACCGAGCGCTTATGTGACTGGGAAGGGCTTTCGAGGATTTCTCGAAGCTTCCGCTCCATTGTTTCCGCAGTGATCGTAAATTTATTCAAAGCGACGCCTCCACCAGCGTTCGTAACCAAATTCAATGTATTGTACGTTTGTTCTGCAAATATCGGGAAAGCGGCGACTGGCAAACGATAACAAATCACTTCCACGACACTTTTAAGTCCCATGTGAGAGACGAAAACTTTGGTGCGATTATGTCCAAGAAGGTCCGGTTGTGGGATCCATTTCATGGTTCGAACGTTAGGAAGTGGTGGCAGTGGTCGACCCTTATATTGCCAAATGATGCGATATTCCTTCAGAGCTTTAAACGCTCCATAAAACGCATCTATCGTTGCATTTGGCGCATTATCCCAATTTATCATGTGACCAAACGCGGCCAGGATCGTACCTTTTGACTGACTATCTGACAAAAAGCGCTCTAGTTTGCTGTGCAAGGGCTTGGGCATTCCGAATTGCTTGGCACAGTTGACGTCACCAATTTGTAGGGCATTCCAAACGAGTGACCGCGGCATGCCGAGACTAGGTGGGTATAAACTGTAAATGTATGTCGCCTGGCGATGTTGAGCAGCGATGCTGAAGCTTGAAGGTAACGTTGGTGCCAAAGTATAACTCATGATCAAACCCAGAACTTTCAGTACAACTATAAAAAGAAATTGCATATATATTTATTTATTTATTATAAAATGCAGTCGATAATTGCAAAAAATAGCAAACAAAATTTGCAAAAAAATCTTAGAATGCAATTTGCAATCAGGATAGCCATGTCTCCTCATGTAGCTCAAATGGTACAATTCACAGTTTAATAATAAAAATTTTTGTACATAGGCATGACACTCAATCATACTCACTTACTTTATCTTATTCAATTATGTGGTCGTTTTAGGCCTGTCGCCTCGCTAAGGATTGCACAACATTCTTTAGTTTTACGGACTTCCTTCCTGCGTTCCTTACAGTGCACTAAAACCTCTCCCCGTTCAACCTTGTCGGTTATCGGATGCACCAACGAAACTTATAGAAAAAAGCCAATACTACCAAAAGATCTTTGTGGAGAAGCATACGCTCGCAGCGAACCTTCGATTACACCTGTAATCATTAGAAAATTCAAAAAACATTAGTATGTCTGAGTAAAAATTTAAAAATGAACTTTTGAAACGGCCAACTGTAGAAACAAAGACCTGTGACTTTCATTCTTACCTGTTCCAACAGGGGCAGTACATTTGTTCAGGCAACATTGTACTAAGGTTCTGATGTGTATTTGGGACCAAGTCAAGCAGAATTCAATGCATTGTGTTAAAAACTTAAGGCTTGGTGAAATACTTTGGCAAACTAGCAATATAAAGGTTTGAGTCATATTTGACCAAAGTAAACATAAATAAACACATTAATATATATAATAAATATCTTCACTCAAATTTTATTGTTAAAAATAAATTAGGTTGTAGTTAGTACATTTAATTATACGAACAATCAGGAACCCTAAAAACATAAGCTATCTCTAAGGGCAAAGCTCCATCTGCATTTATCTTTAGAGGAGTGGTATACGCTATATCTCTAGAATTGCTCTCCCCCTGCGGCCAGACTTTTTGGTGCAGGCTTTCTGGGAAGAATAAAAATTCGTAAAATAATCCCAGATTATGAAAACATGCGGAAGACCGCTGCAGTAAGGCTTTAATGTGATAAAACACTTTTACTGTGAAATATGCTTTTATTTAAGTGCCCTAAGCCGCCCTAGGACGTTACGTAATATCAGAAGATAATGTAATATATAAACAGTCTTGTCCTGTGGAATCGTGGGACGGCAGATTCTCAACATAAGCTTAGGCTAAATCTAAGGCATATAAAAGTCGAACGAATACTAACGTTATAGAGTGTATAATGTAAAGAGAACGGCATAGCCTGCGCTTAGCTTGGCAAGTTAAATAGTTAGTTTTTATTGAAATTTGGGCCAGCAAGATATGTTAAACAATAACAACTTTACCAGGTTCCACTAAATGCCAATGGAAAATATATTGCAATCGGTCATAAAAATCGGTGAAATCAAAATCATATTTCATTGTAATTGGTTGTGAAATCGGTCGTGGAACGCCGAAATCAGCCAACGCAGAGTGAAGGAAAAATGATGTCCCTAATGAAATGTACTGTGGTTTTGGATCTGCTGTTTGATGATACACAACGTAGGAGCACGGAGAAAAGAACATATCACCGATGATAAGGTCCCATTGTTCGGAAGCAATCGCACGGACTTCCTCTTCCGCATGCTCGACTGTATGATGACAAATATCGATGTTCAGGAGCCACGGAGGCATCTGCAAGTTTTATACTTGCCATATACAGAATTGCTTTTAAATGCTGTTTAACTGAAGTTTAAGAATGTATCAGTCTTCGCCTGCACAGTTTTACTGTCCTAAATAAATCCAAACATTGACAAACTTTCTTTGTTGAATGACAAAACCATACAGGTTCGAGTTTCAAGGTCCTAGGCGAAAGTAGCCGGCTACTCGGGAAAGGGATCGACCTTCGGCCTTCCAAATAAGTCAGCCGGCCGGTGGCGGGAGTGGTGCGGCATCTTTTAAGTCATGCATTCCGCCCCTAGTGGATCCCCGCCAGGGGTGTCCAGCCGCCATATGAGGACCATGGGTAGGATTTGCGCCATTGGGATCCGGTGCCTCATGGGAAAACCCTTACTTCTACCCCCTTATGAGCATGTATGACAAACGTAAATACCCTAGGTCAGTAGTTTACCAAGGATATAACAACTATAGACAGCCATATTACGATGATCTTATTACGGTACCATTTTTATCGATAGTCTTTATCCTGTCGAAGCCTAGCAAGACGGCGACAACTACAGATAAATTCATTCAAACTTTGGTCAAATTTTCACAAAATCTTGAGCTTCGATTTTGAGCTAAAAATATAAATGTGTGAATGCGCTTTCAACAAAATAATGACCAGAAGGCCCTTTTCCGATAGCACTTTCCCAGCCAGAATTTGAGAAGTTTTAAAAATACAAAAATAACGTTTTAGATAGTCTCAACGAGCTGGTTCAAAAATTTCCCATGACGGCCACATTTATTACAAAATTTTGTCAATTTTTGGATCACCGATTGTCCCTCCCTTTCGTCCCCTGAGTTTTCGAGAAAGAAATTTAGCGGTAAATGTTTAATTTTATATATCATTTGAATAACATTGACGGAATGGTGCCAATATGAGATGAATCAGTTCATGGGTTAACGAGTTAGGCTTAAGAAGGCATAGGCTTAACATTTCGCTAAGTGTGTGTAACTCCTTATATAAAATATATTGGTATTTAAGATTATATATTTATAGATAAATTTTTGTTGAAAATTTGGGTACCAGTGGTGCCACTGATAAACCCTAAAATTGAAATAATTTTGTCAAGAATGTGCTCGAAATGAATATTTGCTGAACAAGATCGTAACTTTGTGTCATGGTTCCAAAATTATCGCTGTATCACCCAAATTGACAAATTTCGGGCTGACATGAAACGGTAATGATCAGACCAAATACCAACAACTGTTTACAACCGCTTAAATAAAAATTTATTACATGATACAGCGCATAATATCAGGATTACAAGTATTAAAGTCAAAGTTAAAGTCT
Source organism: Trileptium ribeirensis (assembly GCA_030248225.1). Lineage (NCBI taxonomy): Eukaryota > Metazoa > Nematoda > Enoplea > Enoplida > Thoracostomopsidae > Trileptium > Trileptium ribeirensis. Next base: position 66,007 of record JASANE010008959.1, on the reverse strand, counting down.
AGTGATGATTCAATATCAAATATTTTTTTACAAAATTGTAACTGACACAAGTATTCTTGCAAATATATCAATTGTACTTGTACACAACTTGCACTGGGCTTTGATTTGTTAGAAAGAAAAATCGGGTGCCATTATGCGGCGTTTACGTTATAAAGAACCCCCATATGGACGTTTTGTCTCCCTGGATGTCGGCCACCATCCGTTATACGTTGCGTTGGACACCATGACGTTGCTGATCGTATTTTAACATACTATACATAGGTAGTGTAGTGTTGGTAATAGTGCACTGTAGCCTACACCATAAAATTTATAAAAAGTTATATGGTGTCAGCTGCACTTATTTACACAACTTATATAATGTTCGTTGTGCATGGCGTCCTTGACACCGCAGTAATATACAATAGATAGAATTAAACACTATAATTAAGTTGATGGTGTCTCTTGCACCATGTATTTCATTATGCGTGAGTAAACTTAGTGACCCTACCAACCATTCTATTTTGTAATTTCAAACATTGTTACGGACCGTTTTTTGGTCAGTTTAAATTTGGCATAAAACTGTTCTCGAACATAGTGCTCTGTTATTGAAATCGAACTTTTTTGTATTCACTAAAATTCGAGTAAAATAAACGAATTTTTTAGAACGAAAATTTGTCGAACTCCGGTTAAGTTAGCGAAAGTAGAGTTTATTTACGCACAATATAGTATAGTGGGTGGTTCATGCACCCAAAAACCAAGAATACTCAAGAACCGCAGTACTCGTTACCACTGCGCTTGTCGTTACATAGTAATCGTGGTTCTATCTGTCGCTACAAGCTTCGTGCAACTGATTGCATTTTTGAACGACGTCTGTAGTAACTATTGCAATTGATGTTACATGGGTTGTAACAACAATGTTTGAAGTGGCCGTTTGTAAAGTCAACAATCTTTGTTGTACGATGGTGTAATGAGGAGCAATATTTTTACACACCAATTGTAATGGCAGCAGAAGTGGCTGCACGGCAGTGTAACAAGAAGTGCAAAGCGAGCACACCAGCTTTGTTACATAATGCATAATTTACCTTAAGATGTGTGCAGCAGGGCCGAATTTTGTCAGTCTGCCGAGGCTCTAAAGTCATGCTTGGCTAGCCGCTGTCAGCCAGTGTGACATTTTTGGGCCGAGCCAGACCCTATAAATATATTTAGCTAATAGCAAAGTGAGGCTGATAAATTGCAAAAGATCTTCGTAAGTATTTTAAGGATGAAATTACCGTTCGACAGTTGGGTGCACATGTCATGGGATCACTGCCAGCGAATAATGGCCAGGAAAAATCTTGATTGTCTAGCGATAGAAGAGGTTGGAAAAAGAAACAATTTAGATCAACGTCATCGCTTGTGTCAAACCAATAAACAATCGGATCGCTCACAGCCGCGATACTCATGTTGTTTCTGTCCGGTAATGGGTCATTTCCCTTCCGATTGCCATTTGTAAACCACGAACTCAGCACGAAAACCCACATTAACTTATACCTGCTTTCTTTGTCTCCGAAAAGGACATCGTAAAAGTTCTTGTCGCATAAGAAACGCTAAGCGTCGATTCTGTGGCGATGAACAATCTCACCATCGAGCATTAAAATAGCAAGTGTTGGATGCTGGCGCGATTGTTGGATTTGAAATGTTCCACAACCCAGTGGACCTATCGACGAAACCTGTAAACCAGAAACGAAAATGTTGCTCTATCGTGAAGCTGTTGGCAGTAATACTGCACCAAAGACAAGCATGGCAAAGATATCAAATCATGCGTGCAAGTATAGTTATGCTAAAACTGCTGAGAAACGTCTTGCATGAATGAAATATAATGCTGAACAGATATTTTAGGGCAAACGCACAGTATTGGTATCTAAGTTACCGAGATTTAGGTAACCATATATTTTATATTTAATACACCAATGCGCTAATTTGAAATTTGGCCGCTTATAAAACGCGTCTGTCAAATTATTCAATTTCTACGCGCAAAAGTTGGCCAATTGAGAATACACAGGTCTCACAACGCTGAGAATCTTTAGCAGAAAGTCAATGAACCGTATTAAATATACAGTTGCATACAGTCCGGAGGGAGGGGTTATCCCCCGGAGACGCCGTACCTGATGCACCCGTCGGGCTCCGTCGATCCCACTGAGAGAAATTCTGGCCACCTTGCAGCTCCGCACACATCTCCCCTCCCCCGTCATCAACGTCGTAGGGAAAATTTTGGGAAAATAGGCAAAAATCGAGGGAAAATTTGCAGATGTTAAGAAAAATCTTAAGTCCCTAAAAATTTCGAAAATTTATCCCCCCTTACGACTTCCCCATGTCCCGCCGACCGATGGATTTAAAAATCCCTTGAAACACCTCACCTCACATCGCCTGCCCCGGGACTACGGCCCTCAACCATTTTATATGCATCTGTGTAAAGTCGTCGTGTTACTGTTTTCGTCTACTCACATACGTAATATACATTATTTGTAGCAACGGCAAACATACTGTACTTAATGACTGTGGCCAAATTACGCAAAATAAAGATTTCACATTAGAAACAAGGACGTTTCATTGCTGATCTTAATACATTGGATCACCAACACTAGAAAATATTTAGCTAAAACTCACTAATATGGGCAGGCCGAAAGTGAATTTACTGTTCTGGCCAGAACAATTATTCAATATTTATTAAATATAATGAATTATCAATTTCAGCTTATTCTTTATTAGTAAAATTCACATGAGAATTAACACAGTTAACGACCGAGTCAAGGTAACACTGGACCGTCGTGGAGGCGCAAGATAATTTACTCAATCAATGCCTTTTGATTTGCAACAAGAATTCGATGATTTCTTGGAAATATGCTATGTAATTAATCGCTCAACTAAAGCATTCTGGTCAAGTAATATTACCCCCTAGGCCTAGCTGCATAAGTTACATTGTATATTTTTCCAGTGGCAATAAACAAATTCTTGTTAAATTAATGAGTGAGACGCATTCAAACGTACGCTACGAACCAATTTAGCAAACATACTGCTTCGTATTGTATTTAGTGATTGCAGAACAACACGTGGGTTAGAGTGTTTACTCCAGCGGTCTAAACCGTTGTTTAAATTTTCAGTAAGCAAGCTATGCGTTGAATTTTTCATAATTTTCTTTAATCGCGTGTTGCATGAGTTAGATTTTATTCTTCTTTGTAACAAACAAATTATTTGGGAGTCGATGAATCAAACGCGAGGCGATCGCATTACAATCGAGTTTACTCACCACAGATCTATGACGGCGCCGTTGCCCGGATCCTTTACAATGCGGTCGAACAACAGAGCGTCGCCAAACGCACACTACGCCAAACTTAGTGAGCACAGTACTTCGTACTATGTTCAGCTCCGTAAAGCAATCGATAGACCAAAAAATTAAATGCTGCCTTTATTGAATTACAGTGTGCAACTGTCGCGATATGTTTTTCAACAAGTAGAGGTAAGACAGAGCCGGAATTTCAAGCTCTAGCAAGACTTGGCTCTTCATGAACCATATCCATCTCGGCAAGCTTCATTATCGACCAATATTTACGTTTATAGTTATGCAGTGTACAGATTCACTGAGCTGTGGTACATTTCAAATCCAAAAATTGAAATGTGTCTAACAATCGCTATTTATGTAACAAAGTTGGTGTGCCGGATTTGCACTTCTCGTAACAGTACTCGTGCAGCCACTTTTGATGTCATTACAGCTGGTGTGTAAAAATATTGGTCCTCGTTAAACTATCTTACAACGACCTTTAATGACGATACAAACATTGTTATTATAACGCATGTAACATCAACTGCTACGGCACTACAGGAGTCGTTCAAAAATGCAAGCGGTTGCACAAGGAGCTAGTAGCGACAGATATAACCTCGATCACAATGTAACGACAACCGCAGTGTATCGAGCACTGTGGTTCTTGCGTAACCGTGTGTAGTGGGTACACGCAACATAATGCGAAACACGCATAGGTATACACCGTATATATATATATCATTGATCGGTTAGGTTTAGTTGACGGGGTGACGAATTATATATATTCTCAGGATGGAAGCTGGACAGCCAGTGGTAAATAACTACTTAATGTCTCGGTTTCAAGTTTCAATTTAATTATTAGCGTGTTGTGTTAACTGAGAATGTCATATATGCACGACAGTGTAATGGCTTCCATGACATAATTCAGTCTGACAACCCGGTAAAGCACACTATCGCCTAAGGTGTTTCTTTTTGTGTTGAGAACACCTTCACTTTGTTGTGTAGATATAACTAGCACCGTTTGCACCGTTTGATCTTGGTAACTCAAAACAGGAGTTCCAAATCGCGTTGATTAAATTATGTGATTTACAATTCTAACAAAAACCACCTTTAGCAACGTCAGTGATAATGTCAAAGATGAAACCCTATTGTGAAACATGCAAATTACACACAGAGCGTTTTATAATGTATTTCAGAGAGATGCTTGGATCTGATATCTATGTCAGTTTAGCGTTTTAATGACTGCTACAAATCCATGGATAAATGGAAAGCTAACGATGGCAGAGAAACGAATATCGAACTACTACTAAAAGATGGCTAAAATTAATTTTTGCGGATACAGCTAATAATTCTGATTTTATCATGTTAATCTGTTTTCATATAGTGAAGTTTAACAAAATTTTTAGCCACAGCCCGTTTTTGTCACTAATGCAACGTCCAGAAACACCCCAATCACATATGCTGTCAAAGGTGGTTTTTACAATCAAAATATTCGTGATGGATTTTGAGATTTCTGTTGAAGGTTTTATGGGCAGCTGAGTTCCACATATACAATATAAAATATATGGACATAAATATAGTAAAAAAACTAATTAAACTCTATTAATGCAAATCACAAATTTCTTAGCGGTTTATGAGAGAGCCTACTAGCTAGATAGGTAGATAGATTGTTAATAGTCACATATCATTTTAAAATTATAAGAATAAATTTATCAAGCATTATAAAGTAAAATATACATATATGTATTCTCATTAAAATATTATAACTTATCGACACAAGATTATCAGAAAGACAGGAAACTATCCTTACATCTGATATAACATATTTAAGCTGTCCTCTAACTGTGGGATCCACTAAGCCATATTTCCTCACCCTGAGGCCATCAGCCGAATGGCCGGGGAAAATTTTAGCAATTGTCAGAAAAAATACAAAATTTTTTGCGAAAGTTGGAGAAACGGGGAAAATTATGAGTAAAAGCAATGAGAGACAGTGAAAGAAAACCTTTTGGTACTCTCCTGGCATGCAATTCTTGGTCGCGAACCCCCCTGCTGGGTCCATCTGTTCCTAATCCGACCTAGCTTGGATACATATGACCAAATAATATATACCGAGATAAACTCACATAATCAATCGGTGACATTGGAGGCCAAGACCAGAAGTTGAACAGTTGGGTTCCATTTTGCCAAACTAGCTGCTCTTTGTAGATGCTATTTTGTGTTGGAACAACAACATCAATTTGTTTCGCGTGCTTGAGTTTAACCGGTTGTTTGAGAAAATAGGAATTCCAAATTGTCACATCGTGACCTCGGGCAGCAAGCTCTTCCGCAAGTGGCACCATGGACTTTTTATGACTCGAATATGCGTGCATTGGTATAAAAAGGATACGCGCTGCATCACTATTTATAAATGTTGAAAAAACCGTCAATAATGATGCAAAATATAATAATTGTAAATGCATTAGTTTTACTGAAATAGTATAACCTAAGATTACTGGAACAAGACTCTGCCCACAGATACGGTTTCAGTGTTCAAATAACCGTTAATAACATCTAACAATCTGCAACATTTCTTCGCTGACCTGTATGGCCTTTTTGCGTTACAATATTACAATGGTAAAACATTGCTACCATCTCGTAGGCAGAGTGCTATTTCGGTATGACATTTTTTATTCTGTTTAGTTTAGCAGCTTTTAATACACCTGCCTTATTCGTTAAGAAAATTGCTCCGAACCAAAACCCTTAAAAGATCAAGAAATGTTCTATTTTCCGCTGACATTTCATAGAATTACTGACTCAAGGAACTAGCAACTTTTGAGCACGACATTCTGTAATAACGACGAATATATAATATATGATTACTAACGCATTTGAAACGGCTTAATGTTATGCCAGGTACATCATCTATAGTGGACAGCTGTCAGGAATTCCATGGCTCTACATTATTGTTAATGTTTGTGGTACTAGCAACAGTTTCCACCAATGCGCTAAACGCGTCATGCGACCACTAAGAACTGTTTGAAGGAATCGATTATACAACAGTCTGCTTGTTTTTAGTTACGCTTCTCATCCAAATCTAGACTGCCGTACTTTTGCTTCGTTACGTTATAGTGTCCTTTACGTTTGAAACTTAGGTACATGGAGGTGGTGTCAAGCTGATACTACAGAGCAAGGGTATCTGACACTTAAGGGCGAATATTCCCACCCTCCTTAGTCTAAGCCTTAAAAATTTTGGGTCGCCACAAAATGTGCTTTCAACGTATATCACGCTTAAAAGACTTGAAGAGTAAAATTCCATATTTCCAATGCATATACATATATTTCCAATGAGCACAATTATCGATTGTTAAGGCAGGCACGAAAGTTTCTTCCGCACAGCCTCAAATATAATTAAATTTGTCTAGGTGCGGCTAACAAGTGATTTACTTTGGGGGTTGGCCATCCATTTCCGGTGAGCTATAACCGCCACTGATAACAATGTACATAAGTTAGAAAAATTTTAAATAATAGACTGGTGGCGGATTAGGTGGTAAACACACGGTGTGACAGGAACTTTAGGTGTAATTTTCTATGTATAATTTCATGACTGTATGAAACGAATCATTCGAATCTATGCCGGCACTGCCAATCTGGTAAAACGCAACATGCAATAATGACATCAGATCTTTGCTTCGATTTTGTCGTCTATAGTGTTTGTAATTTCAGTACTAGGTACTTCTGGTGTCAGCTATACTATATGGTCATTTTATTGATGATATAAGTGTGTCACCTAATAAAAACAACGGTTACGAGCAAACCATCTCCAGAACAGAATTTGACAGACTTGCTGTTTGGATAAAATTTCAGATCATGTTAAGTTCCCCACTCCTCCGTGTATATCATGCCAAATTTACTCCCTCCTACGCTCAACGTATAACCTTACTTCTTCTTCGCCTAAAGCCTAAGCTAGAGCCTATTAGCTTATTCCAAATTATATGTGTGCATAGGAGTGAGGTGGGAGACTGTTATCCACTAAGGCTCCGACTCACTCTAAGCCACATTTATCACCAATGCTCTCCTGCAGGCGCGGCATCTCATCCTTTGTGACGAAGACGCGCAAAAATTTCGCCATATAGGTAGAAGATTTGGGAAAAATTTAGTACAAATTAGCACGAGTTTGCGAAAATTAAGGAAAATTTAATCAAAATAGAGAATGATTGGCAAAATACTCGGAAATTGGGTAAAATTTTAGCAGAATTGGGGAAAATTATAAGTTCCTAAATATTTCGAAAATTTACTTCACTTGACCTACCTCTTCCTCACTGGCCTCTCTAAGGCGAATGAGCTCTCGCTCCTATGGTCTAAATAAACCCTTAGCCTTAACTCACAATGTTGCACCATATTTTTGTCCTACAGTACTCATTCCAATTTCACCGCGCTCTTCAAAAGGGAACTTGACAATATCGCATATTTCAAGAGAGAGCACAAATGTTGCCTTTCTTAAAAGAACTGGTTACAACAGTTTTGTTCTGCTAGCAGTATTATTTTTTCCATTAAGGGAAGAGTTCGAGAACACGGTGTTATACCATTTATTGTGCAGTTTTTTGCACTTCTGTAAATTCAGCTCCATGTTCTGTTACCCACAAGCATGAATGAGCGCCTTATTTCAGGATTGTATGATATACGTGCCGTTCTCAAAATGCTAAGCCTAACATTTTGCCTAAACTAAGGCCCATATATGACTCCTATACTAAGAATAAAACAAAGTCACGAACCGAACAGGTTGTTTTTAAACAATGCAACGTGAGACCGATCAGATTGATTCTCACGTACTACTTTTTATAAGAACACTAACAAGATGATTTTCGAAGACCATTGGGTATTCAACATCTGCAGTTTGTTCTTGCGAGTCAGTTATGTTTGTTATAAACCAATAGTGGCAAACAGCAATTTTAGACGAATGGATGAAACGGAAACTAACCGACAATAAAACGTAAGTGTTTAGTCAGTTAACCATTGAATATCTATTTAAAAGAGGTGGCAAGTGTTTAAAATTGCTCCACAAATTAGATGACTTGTTAGATTTATGAGGCGTTCACGTTATAATATCCCCACTGTTTGGAACTTTGTTCCCCCTGTAGTCACGACGCTACCGTATAGACAGCCGGACTGGCAGCCATACTGTAAATCAATTGCCGAGTGTATGACACACCCTAATTACTACATTTTTTCTTTACAGTGCCGTACACATCTTTAGCTACCAATTTGGCACGAATTAACTGCAACCGTCTGTATCTAATGCGGTTCATTAGTCAGCTCTGCTGTGTAATTTTTTTAAATTCTCTATATTTCTGTCTAGACCATATGAACGTTGATGAAATAGTGCCGCACAATTTCAATAAAACTGTATGAAGACACGTTTTGCTTCACACTGTTGAGGAGTGGCAATATAAATAGCTACCTTTGAAAAAAATTTATAAATAATATTGGGGTGTCTAAGACATCATGTTGTCGATAGCGTGCCTGACTGTACATAGATTCCAAATGTTGGGGACATTATAACGTGAACGCCGCATGAGCAACTCAAATAAAACCACTTTTAATTTTAGCCTTCTTCATACACATATATTTCAGTAGTTTCGGCACAATCTAGCAGTCCTTGGACTGTAAAGGGAGTATCATTTATTAAAAGAATGTTACAAGGCACGGCGTATAATTCCGCGTTGGAGAAATGTAGCAAACAACGTCGTGACGTCAAGGATGCAAGTGCTACTTTTTATTGTTACATCTGTCACACTGTGACATTGTTTGTGGATTGTGTCGTACTGTGCATGGTGCATATGTGTCGTAATAATTGATCAGCTGTGCAATATTAACATTCAAACCCTACGGCGAGTTTTTTTATAATAAATTTATATATGACTTATTAATGAATCCTATTTTTAATCTCGGACGTTCTCATCAAATCACGGTAGTGTAAGTAACGATCGATCTACTATGAGAGACCACCGGCAAATGCCACTGTGTTACTCAACGCTATCTAATTATTTTCGAAATCGGTTTATCGAATTTATTTACGCACGTAAAGATTGGAATTTCATGTCATATTATATAGAAGTACACAGCTGCACAAATTCTAGCAGTTTGTGGTACTTGTCAAATAACATTGGACTACACAACGGGTCGCTTGGTTTTGTTGCGTCTGTTATTTGCTCAGAAAAGATTAAAAAATTTTAACACAAAATTTGTATGAAATGTGTGTTTATCAAATTGCTAATCTAAAATTTAAGATACTTAAGAAAATGTTTTAAAACTCTATACACTAAACCTGCAAGAATGCATTCAGGAAACTCTGGGTTTTGTATGACTTGTGCTGTGTTGCATCTTGCATACCGGAAAATAAACCCCTATCGCTGACGGTGCACCAAAATTACGAAAAACCAGGTGATTTTATAACGCAAACGCATTTTATGACCTTGGCAGTATTAGCTAAGCGTTGTTTATGGACTACCGTTGCACATTATCTTTATCTTACGCAAACAATAATATACACTGTTGATCAGCAGATAAACGGGAGATAGTGTCACAATAGCCTAGTGGCCGTACTATATGTTGGTAATCTTGGGCATCTGTATCATATATCATATGATCGGAGTAGCCGAGAAATCTCAAGACTCATCGTAACAATGATGTTAAGTGCTTCATTTTTGCTTTATATATTCAAGCAAAAATTGTGAAATTGCTTTTTACTTTGTGTGTATTTTACCGCATCTCGCTGATGTGATATATTATTAGCAGTTTAACACTAATTTGTCTATATGGCAGGTACGGTCAATATTTTATATATTACCGTGGTCAATTTTTGGCTTCCGCAGTCGTAGTCCTTCGGAAAAGCAACATTTCTATTACGAAAATGTAGAAGTGAATGCCATTGAGCTACTCAACAACGCAGACTTTTTTAAAATCAAGGATTCAAAAGCGGAGAAGATCCCATACGTAGTCTTTATATTAACTGCTCGAAATTGTGATGGTTATTATATATCGTAGCATGTTGTATATCATATATAATAAAATAGTTTTCCAGCAAATACTGACGGTTTAATAGTTAAAGTTTTCTGATTTCATGCGAAGCTTGGGTGATCGACACCCGTTTGTGATGGCTCATGCCTGTTTTGGATAATACATACCGCGAACGCTAAGAGTAACTGCGACACTGTTTCTCTTTAGAGAAACGTAAATCAAATAATATATAAAAATCTTTCAGCAGGATTTGTTTTCGACATCCAAGCTTGTTAATAAGTGTTTTGCTTTGAGAGATTTCAGGGTGCGAACCGCAGCGAGTAAATATTGATAATAAGCCGACTATGCACATAATTTTTAATAGTTTGCAAATATTCATATCTATGCCCTGTGAATGAATAACAGTACAACATTGATAGGAAGAAGTCGCAGATGTGACAGCCAGGTTAACAAAACAAACAACGTACATTTCCTATCGTATTTATCACGTAATGACAGTTGTCACAAATCTTATAAAGTATATAATACAATTGCATGTTGTGTAGTCAGCATCAGTAAGTATGATTTGAACTTGTGTAAGGCGGCAATAAAGCATAAGTGGTGTGAGCTACAAGCGCCGCGCGTGTAGACGAATGAGAATTAGAAACCATGAGCATTATCTTCAGCGCTTTTTTTCCCCATCACAATACAAAGAAGTCCTGTGCTTTCATAATTATTCTCAAGGTATACAAAATGTTTAAAACTTTCTTGGAAAAACATTCTTCTGTTGCCATTCTTTATACCAAATATTATATAGGAATCTCTTTTCCACAACTTTTTCCTATATGCATTCCGTTGCAATGTTTAATTTCACTATTAACATGGAAAAAGGGATTGGTCTCCATCTACTGAACGATTCAAAGACCAATACTTGTGAATTTATTCTGATTGTGGTCTTAAATCTTGACTTTTGTGGCTAAAGCTAAGGGCCGAAACATTCCAAAGCATATTGAAAAATTTAATATATAATTAACGTTCCTGTAAGTAGTGAGCTTCTAATTGTTGCAGTTTCTCGAATTTTATTTACAATTACTTGGGGCCTTAGCTAACAAAGTTACATAAAACATGAATTCCCAATATTTAAGCCAGTGGATGTGCAGAAATACTGACCACCGCTTATAAATATCGCATAGCAAATATATGTGCTTCTCTAGTTTTGCCTTTTTAACAATTTAGCTGTTTTGTAGGTGAGAGTGTCTGTAATGCTTCAGTAATCGGGTTTCTCCGAAATACCTAGCTTTTGTTTTTAGGTCTCTAGACATACAATAACGGTCACTACAATGCGAAGCGATAGTGCTACTCCAAATAAATAACAAAAATTCTGATTTAGTCTCGTTATGAAATCTGCAAATACTATAAATAACCCCAATATGCATCAAAAATAACTTTAAAAATCATTAAATTTAATTTAACGTGTTCATGAGCTAGCTTGAAAATTTTAGATGGGTCGACTAACATTTAATTCTTTGTTATTTCATTATTTGAATTCAAATTTTTTTGTTAGAGTAAAAGATTTGATTCTGTATTTCCGGATGGTATTGGGCATTATGGCACTAACTTCGAGAAGAGACACATTTTTTGTATAGAAATTACAGCTCTGGAGAAAAAGACTAAGCTTAGTGTAATAATTAATATTAGTATAACAAACTGGCAACGTCGTTAGACCATCATTAAACCAACGGTTAGAAACTGGACATTTAAAATAATATCTTACTGGCTAGTGCATATACTTATAAATATAGATTTTATTTGCCCTATGAATGAAATATTGGACCCACAAAATGGAAGCATTAATGAACTGTAACATCAACTTGCATTATAGCTCGGCTAAAGCAAACTGCTTAAAACCCAGATCGAGAATATTTTCAAAACGTCTGATTCATTCGTGCCAAAACAGAGGTTCAGAAGGGGAGACAGGGTTACCTGAGGCCTCAGACCCCCCGCGAGGTGCTGGTTTACCCCACCTTAGCATACCACCTTTTTTGGTTCGCCTCCTCCACGCACAGGAGCGTTTTTGCGATGGCTAAAATGGGTCTACGCCGGGAAGGCCGTCAACATTTCTCAGCGGCCACTTGGAGGTCCTCCTCCTTGAGGCGATCTCCTCCCCAGACACCTCGCGGCCACAGCATGTATGGTCTGATTCTACTTAGACATATTTAAATGCTAAACGCCTCGAGTGGTGCGATCCCAGTTGCCCGTCGAAACGATTTTAAAATGTAAATTTCATTTTTCCTAAGGCAAATTGCCTAAAAACTGTTTCTGTAAAAGAAGAACATCGAGACATGAGCCAAGAATTTTATGCATAAGTGCAAGAAACAAATACTTTTAGTTAGATTTCAAAAAATTTTGGCCAGAAAAGACGAGTTGTTCGGTTTATGCTCGGCAACCGTGGCGACAGAAGCAAAGTCTTCTGAAACGAAAACTAGTCGAATTTGTAAATCCTTACGCAGTTATAAATTTTCTAACTAAAATTAACAAATTAACATTTTACCGGATAAAGCAGCAAAAATACATTTGTTTCGTTGACAGCAGATGAAGACGCGGGGATAATAATCTAACCCTCAAAATCGGTATAAATACTTTGAGCCGCCACCGACACCGATTCAACTAACCATTCATGAATTAAGAATGATAGTGAATTTATCGCAACTCCGTAGACGGTGCTTGAAAATATAATCATCTACGGTAGTGGTTTTGTTTTAATAAGCTTATGTTATGTCAACGTTCGTTGCGAATTTGCCGATGGAGGCTTTCCGTATAACGCAATATACGGAAACAGTTGCCCATGTCAGGGATAGGGTTATCCCGCAGAGGCACCGTGCTTCCCGACCTAGCGGAAGGCGCGGAATAAAATTCAGCAATTGTAGGCCGAAATGCAGAAATGCCAACCCAAAATTGATGAAAATAAAGAAAATTATGAGGAGAAATTTTTCGTTATTCAAACTTTGCCAAGCCAGAACATCGTATAGAGCCCACTTAAAGAACCACATCGGGATACTGATTCATTCAATGCACAAAAAGTGAGCTTTGTTATTATGCTCAACTGGACTGAAACTTGTAAATTGGAGTGAAGTCTAGGAAGGGCAAAATAAAATATGGTGATAGTTTGGTTTAAAAACTGTGATTCTGATACCGGGTTTAAACGAGACAAATGCTACTTAAAAATCTTTAGTAATGATAAGTATGATTGTATGAGCGTAAATGAGTGTGTACAAAAACGCAGCCAGTCTATTCAAGTTTGGCATTATTTGACAATGGAAGTTGAAGCTCTATTTAACTATTAGCTATAAAAGTGACATGTCTTGCGAAACTTGTTCTATCAAAAATGTCAATTGTGATTATTTCATTTACGAACTGTTAATAGTAATACTTTGACCGAATTTTTCAAAAAACTTGATAAAAATTAAGGGGAAGTTATACTTTCTCAGATCAAAATTAATTTGACACAATGCTTTGAATTCTTATTGCAACGGATAGACTCATTTCTCTACTAGCTTTATGACAGGCAACGGATGCGCGCATCATGGGATGCATTTTGTCACTTGCGAAGACAAGCAACCTAAAGAATTCATAGGTGATTTTCCTTACTAGAGCTCACTAATAAGCCTAGAAAAAATTATTTTGCATTCAGTTTATATACAGTTTTGGTTCAATCATACGAAAATTAAAGGATTTATTTTCTTCTAATCAAAATTGCAGATAAATCATAGCAGATTAGAGTAAATTATTCCAGATTTAAATTACTTTAACCAGTGGCGTCGATACATATAAAAGGGGGCAACTTTTTACTGACGAACTTGAAAAAATAAACTGCCTGGTTATAAAAAGAATTATAAAAGACCGACACCCTCCACTTGTGAAGAGCTTTCAGCGCCTCCGACTCTAACCTTTACGACCTAACTTTGCCCAAATATATAAAATACGTTTTTGACTGATACTGGAATCTGGCTCTGTGAAAAAATCCAAAAACTGATATGGACTTAAAATTTTACATATACACGCAAATTTTTGTACGCGGCAACTAAAGCTGAAACTTTATATCTTCGTACTCGCTAATTTACGACTCATTTCCTTATCCATCTCTTCTTGAAGGGCATCGAGTTCAGGAATTCGATTCCAGTTAGATACGGCATCCAACAGCTGAAACAATAAAAATAATAATGTAAAAAACCTCAAACGTCTGAAATCTAATTACACACATTTCCTATATCTAACATCGTCCATCTATCTTGCAAATATATACACTGGATGAAAACACCTGGTAATATGTTTTACGTTACCCGACCTATTTGCAAGACAGAGTTACATGGATAGCACAGCGTGTCTCCGAATTACAATTTATGTGATATATTCTACGAAATACTCGTATAAACGTGGATGTTAAATATTGTTTGTTTGTTTATTTGCCAATAATAAAAAGTAATTAATGATGCAAATATTAATGTAACATTAGGATAAGAAGACAGTAAGGATCATTTGGCTGGGATTAGGATGGGAAAACCGCTAATACCTATCCCTTAGATGATCAAGTAAGTGAATCTCAGTCAGTCTTTGTTTAAAAGTTATAATACTACTGATTATTACAAAAGATCAAGCAATTCTTTTAATAATGATACAATGCATCGTTTTGAAAGATATATAGAAAATTAATGTTATATTATAGTATATACATTATATACTTATACAAAGCGCCTCGGTGAGCGAATTTCTAACTACCGTGAAAATTCCATGTTAAGTAATATTTTAAAACACAAAGACTACAACAACAAACGTTTTTGAAAAATTCAAATGAGATATTCTAATTCCTAGCTATGAAGTAAATCTGCCACGGCGTGTACGCCGTAAGATATGATTCCGAAGGCCCGTGTCGTACCATTAACTTGGACAAAGCCAAGTGTAGTAAAATGTACACATAAAAGAAGACTATATCTACGCTACGTTTTATCTTTTCTATAACGGGAACGGTTTGATGCGAAAATTGTGATATGTTGGAACTTAGCACACTAAAAGCACAACGGTATTTAGGAACTATTCATGTTGTTGCGATCTTATATACGTAATATATCATATATAATGTACACATAATATTTATTACCGACTATCGTTGCAGCTTAGTTCACTAAATTTGCGAAAATACACAATTTTTGCCTTAAACGAAAGAGATTAACAGAAAATAAGGATAGCCCACAATAGTATTTTGTTGCTAGTTGCACCTTAGACGACTTTGGCATTGTGCAAAACAAAATTGTGACGCCGATAGATCTTGTTAACATTGCTAATGACTTTCACTAATTCAGTGCCAGTTTTCACGGTAGTTGGCAATTTCACCAACCGACCGAATGTGTTTAATGTCGTATTAGTTATAGATAATGTCATATATATCACCGGAAATATTTATTGGTAAAATAAATGGAGCTAAAGATATTTCATAGAGTTCAAACATGTTCAGTGCTTTCAATCGTAAAAATAAACACATGAAAATGCGACCTTTTTACGCTTTCCATATTCATGTTTAGCTCTGGCCCATTCCCATGGAGGTGTTTTATTCGCTCTGTTCGCCCTAAAGTTAGAAAACAATATATCCAAAGAGTAGATTATTGCATTTGCAAATGAAGCTCAGAATGGGTTATAAATTATAGTATATCAGAAAATAACATTTTGAAATCATTACTTAGTAGCACTTTTCCAAATAGTGAATAATGTAAATTCAGAATTGCAGCTCCACAAATTACTATGGAACCTTATCGCAAAAATTCTCCAAAATTGGGTCTAATCCTTATTTCATCTAATATTGCAAATTTATTTTATGACAAAATAATCATGACTTCAGCGCCGGCGTTTATTTTTTATGTCAAGTATTTTATCATCGATAAAGCGTCGAAATGTCGGGATCTATGCCGAAATCCCAAAGGTACGCACTGAATGAACCTTGATATTCAAATTTCAAACAGTAAAACTTAAACATTTAACCACAAACAATAAATCAAAATTGAAGTAATGCCAAAATCAAAATGTATATTTTGCAAAATCAAACTTCCTAATACACTGATGGTTTGATTATGAAGTCGAAGTTTTTTTATCACAATCAATGGTGCTGAATTTTGAACTCAACCTTTATTTTCGCACTTTTTTACAAAAGTCGTTCCCAAAAATTTGAAATATTTTAGATGGCAGTGTATTTTTGGAAACTAGAACGATGAAGCCTAAGCTTGTAGTTTTAGCGGAGAGCTCCGCCGATTGCCAATAGTACACGTTTCAACGCGCTGTGTTAACTGAGTTTGTCGTGTTGGAGGTAGGCGTTGTCATCCTGCACTTTCCAAGATTCCGTCAGCAACCGAGAAACAGCCCATAAATAGGCCAGCGCTTTGCCGATGCCAGTGGCAACTTTGCAATCTATGCTTGTTTGTTTGCGCTGCGGCGAGTTTGTCAAAGCACAGCAGACAAATTGACTTGTGCACAAAAACGTTAGTTAATAAACTAAGGAAATGTGAAGATTTTTGCTTAACTTTCTATATATATAAGTGTCTCATTAGAAGTTTAATATTTTTTAACATAATTTTGTGGTAAATTTATTACATTTTGATCTGAAATTTAGGTTATTCTAATCTGTCTTTTATACCTCAGGAGTATTTTACACGGATCAATCTTAGCTATGAAGAATCTTGTAACTTAGACATGTAATTAACTGCATTGCACGATTAATCAGTAATGTTTTTAAGGTGCATCACCACATTTGTTAGGTCAGAACTAGAACAGACGACCATTAAAAAAGCAACTGTTTACCAGTCTGTTTAATTTCAAACTAAATATTACCCAATTCTATATTCATCGAAATCCATCTGTAGACAAAGGAAATGTGGTTCTTTAAACTGATGCGTAACTTGGACTCACATTTAAAAACGCGATATCTAACACACATTCTTGCAGCACTATATTGCGAAGTGCTTTATCTGCATTACATAGGCCGCATCCATCAATCTTATTGAAACCCCAATCTTATTGAAACCTGCACGATAACCGTCCTTTCATGTCGACATTTCACGACGTCCCAGCTTTTTCTTCTTACCTCCCATAAATTTTCATCAATAATATAGTTAACAAACCTCACCAAACATCATTCTTGTTCATACTATGAATTGACACTGCCGCTGCCAAGCAGCCCCATATTATCAAAGCGCCGTGCAGTGGGTATAGCTGCAACACGAAAATAAAAAACAATTAATTGTAGTTGTCCGAAAATGTTCATTTAATTCGACTCGGGTCACAGCTACCACTGTCGCAAATTAAAAAAGAATTATTATTTAACTGCTTATTTCTTAAAAAAGTCGCCTTCTATTTCAGTTCGAGACAATGGTGGTCGTAGAGTTTTAGCGTTTCGCGCCTGATACATTGAAAGTTGAATACTATTGTACTTAGGAAGTTGCAACGCATCCTTTGCACAATAGTTCTTATTAACTCAATGGTGTTTATTTGTTGTAACAAGAATTATATTTAGTTTTAATTTTGGCATATATGTATAAAATATATGCAGTTATCAACCAATAAAATTTTGTTTGTCTAATTTCGTTCCTAGTCGAAATGTATATTGCAAACAAATTTCGGCAGCTATTGCACGGATATTCAGCTTTACAAGCAAGTCCACTCTTGAATTTAATCGCCTTTATTGATGGCATCTTGTGATTGTAGTTCGTGATTATCAGCTCAGCTTTGCCGACCACTACTTTAGCATGGGTAGGACAGCGCGAAGAAAAATTTTTCATTTCAAACATAAATGATCAGCCACGTTTTTTCTTTGACAAATTCTACACAAAATTATCAATCAAATATCCTGTTCCGCATTTTAAATCAACCGGTTCAAAAGCTAAACTCATTTTTATAATATAATGTAAAGTCAAATTTTTGTGATACTTCTGTGCCCAAATTTTGCTCTGCATTTTGTTACTCTGAATATGTTTACGTCTAATTTCACTAATGCATTTGGGGTGTTATTTTGATATAATTGCTCAGAACACACAACTACTTAGTTAATTACGGTAGTCTACGCTGTGTATCGTCTACGCAACGAATGAACGTTGTCATCATTGTATCATTATATTTCGTCAACAAAAAGAAATAAGTAATGGACACCACATAAATACTAATAAAAACGACAGGAAAAAATTCTACATATATTTTTGAAAATATTTAAAAAAAACCCGTAAAACATGTGTTGATATTGCTTTAAGATGTACTCATATATAATTTAAATTTCTATGCCCAAACAAACGTATTTTACAGATCTTTGAGTGACCTTATGCGACGTTCACATTAGCATGCGTGCACCTACTGTACACGGTTACGCAAATAACTGTAGTGTTCGTTACACAGCAGTTGTGATTAGATTGTAATGATGATTTTATTGGTGGGTACAAGCTTCGTGCAAAAGCTTACATTTGTTAACGATGCCTGTAGCGAGCATTGTGGTTGGCATTACACGCCTTGTAACGACAATGTTTAAAATTGAACGCCTAGTGTAACGTCAACAACGGTTGCTGGACGTGTAATGGGGAATAATATTTTTGCACTGCAGCTGTAATAAAAACCTCATTATCTGCACGCCAGTTTAACAATAACTAAGAACACCCCACATTATTCAAACAAAGATTGTTGATCGCTGATGTAATGAGCAGTTAAATCTTTGTACTACAACAGCAACCAAAGTAGTTTCACGAAATGAAACAATAAGTATCTCTCTGCACAGCTAGTAGCGGTATGTGAAATCAAGCTAAATGATTTTGCACCCGAATCATTTGTAATGTATTTATATTCGCTAACTATTTTTCAACTGTTTTGATACAACCGGTCGAATATACACACTAATACCTATATTTTGCAGATCAATAAATTAAAAAATGTCACAACTATGACAGTGTTTATTATCAATGAGACTGAGATAGCTCTGTTCGACTTCTAAATATTTAAATAAATGTTTTATGAAAAGAGCATATCTGTTATGCGGCGTTCGCGTTATATGTAATGTCCCCAAAGTTTGGAACCTATGTACACCACACAGTGTCAGGCACACCGTCGACAACAGGGTGTCGTAAACACCCTCAAGTTTTTTATAAATTTTTTCAAAGGTAGCTAGCTAGGGGTATTGTCATTTGTAGACAGTATCAAGCACACTGGGTCTACTTGCAATTTTATTGCCAGTGCGCGGCTTTATTTTAACAACGTTCATATGGCTTAAGTACAACTATCGAGAATTTGGAAAAACTACACAGAACAGTTAACTAATGAACCGCATTAAATATAGAATTGGGTCCGTTACACTTAATTCCCACCGAATTGGTAGCTAAGGGTGTGTGCGACACTGTAAAAAAATGTTGTATCTAGGGGTGTGTCGGCTATCCTCGGAAATTGATTTACTGTATGGGTGTCACCTCGACTGTCATACAGCAGGGTCACGAATACATTGGAACAAAAGTTCCAAACAGCGGGGACATTATAAAGTGAACGCCGCACTAGTGATTGTAGTGGCACAAAAACCTTTATGGTGATGCATGTTTTTAGAACTTAGACAAATTGAGTTTATTTCATTTTTGATTTTTATGAATTTGTTTTTGGGTAATTTGTGTTTTTAATAAAAATGATAATTTTGTGATAACTGAATAAAAAGATTCAACTAAAACATAAAATTCTTGACACTATTTAGCAAAAATTATTTTTACACACCATGTAAAATTGGAAACTGGTACTTACATCTCTATTAGGTGGTCTAATGTTAGCATTAGGTTTATTAATTTTAACAATTAAAACGGTTTTTAAAACAAACTGTACATTGCGGTTCGAGTAACGCTAAATCAGTTCATGTTACGACAAGCACGGACTTATTCTCGCTGAATTCCAAGCAAAATTTCAAATCCGTGTTCGAGTTTAGTTTGCAAATTATTTCAATCGGATCATTACAATTTAAACTAAATCCTGTATGTCTTGACATGCTTGTTGGATATCTCCTAGAATTAAGCATCACATTTCATTATATCACCGGAAATATTTTGGCTTTCAAATCAAACGGCTGACTGTAATTCTAAGCAGTTTGAAAAGATAAAAACCTGACTTATGTGCACACAAATTTAACTCATATTAAATTAAATGCATTATACAGAGATTCGTGCATGATCATCAGTGGCAGTTTGCGACATTGCCGCGACAAAAAGCTATATGTCAAGTACGCTGATTGTTTGCAAAGAAATTTCCAACACAAAAATAGCTTACTTCGTAATGGTTGTAGGTGCTGCGTAAATATGACATCAGTGTCGCGTCTTTGATGTGAAAGTCTTTTAAGAGTTTATACCTGAACATGATAGATACTGCGCTCCGTAAAACAGTGCCAAGTCTACACACGCACTTCGTTGCCACGAAAATAGACAAAACACTTTAAGTCCGCTTGAAATGCTATTCGTTGTAGCAGTATTGTTGCATTCAAAATACTGTGAATATTCTCTAGTAGGAATATTCTGTTTTATCTGGCTTGACTTATTCTCATCTTAGTCTCAAAATCAGAGTAGTATGACTCTAACAGCACTGGAAATCAAAGCATTTAAGTAGTAGCAAAACAATGCGTAATAAGTGTGACTGTGATACGTGATAGCATAGTGTGGGTGATCAGTTCTGCAAACTAGAGTTGCAGTTGTTGGGCCTTAGAACTAGGACGACATAGCTATTTACAGTTCGATTAATTGCAGTCATTGCAAATGCAGTATAAATTTGGCAAATTCCTTCATTGTTTGATCAATTGTTTTAGTCAATTCTGTTAATTTTGCATTGTTATCATATACATAACATATAATTATTTGTGTTGTTAACAAAATGTTATGAGATTCATATCTTGTAATAGTGGTGGATGGTAGCTTACTTTTACAAATCTTATAATTTCCTAACCAAATAGTATTTAACGCACTTTCTGTTTGCTGCTACCCATTTTTTTCTTATACTTATGTGCGAACATATACTTCAACTACATATGTGCGATTTATGTCATGTGATAAATGCTGACAACCGTGTGTAATGAAGTGTGCGTGTACTCGTGTTACGGTCGTACATTAGCACAGAGCTACTGATCATGATATCTTTACTTGGAATACAGATGGCAGAAATGTAAAATAGGAACTTTTACGCAATTCAGTTTGTGATTTTAACAAAAAAATCAGCCATAGAGTACACACCTGAAATGCACCCCCGCATTATGACACGATTTCCACGCCGAGCGAAAGTTACGTACTTTGCATCCAGGAGTGAAAGATTGTAGTTTGAATTGGACAAGCAAATAGAAATTTCTGATATACATTAATTGATTATCAAAACTTTATGATTAAAACGTTTAAGAATACCTGTTTAAAGGAAGTACAGATATAAGATCTTATTTAATAACATAAATTTATAAATTTCTTCGTCAAAAGGACCCATGTGAAGCTGGGAACCGTACGGCATGTGTTTTTGACGTCTGCCTTATGGCACGGTAGGTGAGTTAGGATTTCGAAAATTGTTCATGTTTTGTATTTGTATTTAAGGAGTGTTTTCGCACCAGGTGGCCGGACATGCTACAATTGGATGGCAACTTTAGCTTCGAAGCTTCGTTGTTTATGCATGTCTGTGTTGTAGTCACCTTACGCAGATACAGGGTTCTAGCTAGGTTACCATCCTTGCAGAAACCGAGTCCGAACACATACTCCTCACTGCACAAATGATTGTGTCCTAGCGAAACCGGTGTACCCTCTAACCTCAAAACAAGTCAATAAATCACTTGAATATCAATCAATTTCTTACCGAAGAATCCCAATCCTGATGAGTTAAGTATGAGTCGAAATGCCGGAAAATGAAAATAACATTGCCTAAGTCTGAATTCCAGTCTAAGCTACGGTCTTTATATGAGCCACGTACTAAGCCTAAAACTACGTAAGGCACAGCTGCATCAAGAACCCGCCACGCTGTTGTTTTCAATAATACAATTTTACGCACCTCAGCTTGACTTGGGCCACACTCACAGTAAATTTCTAAATATATAAGCTGCAAACCGCGGTCAAGCTACTGGCATTCACAACACAGAACACCAACGCATCCCTACAGTTTTATTCCGACAATGTGCTGACGAAGTCTAAATATACGCAGCCCATAAGGCGACATAAATATATATCCATAAATCTGGAGCAGGGTAGCAGGGGGTAGGTGCTCAAAGAAGTGAACCTGTGGCGATCTGTTCGTCGCGCACCCCGAAAATGAACGCAGATGATTGTAAGTATATATTAACTCTTTCCCGCATGAATTGTGTATTTTGTGCAATTTTGCACAAATTTTGCCGCAGCGACAGATTGAACTGTTTCTGAGCTTTATTATATATATTTATCCTATTCTACGTACCCGCAAATTCTAAATTGTTCCCATATTCGTGAATATACAACCAATCCCGAAGCAAATTTTTCACAGTTGAGCATAAAAATGAATTTTGATTTTATTTTTAATACCTCTTAAAAGCCTGCTTCGTGCAAACGCCTCAAACTCAGTTTAGTTGTGAAGCCTCCTGTTATATTCGTACATTCTTCAATGTTTATGAAACATACAGAAAACATGTTAGGCACAAGCATTGGGCATGAAACATACTAGAACATAGCAAATTTTAATAAATCAAGCTGTGCAACATATTACAAAAATATTTGTGCTTTATCAGCAACATCTTTTAAAATCCAATAGAAATTTCCAAATAATGGGATGACTATTCCTCCTGCAGCACCCCAGCAAACACGTGTCTATATAAAGGCCCAGTTTTTCTATTCCTACGTTTAAGCTTATTTAATCAGCTTCCCACATTGGTGCTATTTATAGAATCTGTGATAAGAGATTGTAATAATTGCATTCAGCTATAGAAATATTGGTATGTATGTTTCACAGGACTGTTGTGCGACGTTGTTGTCTACTTAGTTTGTTAGTGTGATTTATTGTTAAGGTGTACGTCATAATGCAGCAATATGTTTATACAAATCTTATACAAAGTGAAGCTGACGGCCCGATTATTAGCCTTAGCTGAAGCTGAGGGGTCGGGTCTTTTCCTTTAGCGTCCAGGCTGAAACTAATCCATTTTGAAAGTGCAGCGAACTTTCTGGTACCTTTCGACTCAGCTCGACGAACTGGTACAGAATGTACCAATTTGGCTGATTTAAAGCGTTTTTATCAATTTTTAGTACGTCTCGTAACCCAAAATACTAAAGAAAATTTTTTTCTCGATAAATGTACAACTTTAAATAACTTTTGAACCGTAGTGCGCAGCTGAGTCGAAATATGGTAAAATCATCTGAATCTGGTAATGATTTAAGGAGTTATTCGCATTTATGCGAACTCTTAACATGGGTCGTTTTTCCAAGAACCGATTCAGCTCAGTTAATCACCACTGACTCAGCTCGTGAATGCGGTTTGAATGATATGGAAAATTATACATTTTTCGGGTAACTCCTTTTCGAAATTTTTGAGTAGCAACAGAAATGTGGAAGATTTTCCATTGGGAAATCAAAAAACGAAAACAAATTTTAAAAACTGCTGAAATGGATATTTTGTAAATCGATTCAACGTACTGAGTTGAAAGGCGCCGACGTAGTATCTTCAAAATTGGCCATTTTCGGGCTGGGGTATAACCGAAAAGACCCAAATAAAGGTTCTTATGAACCTTATACTAAGCCTAAGAGTACGTAGGGTGTTGCTACTCCGCACCCTTCGCAGTGTTGTTCTTTTGAATATAAAGTTGACTGTCACCTCATCTTGACTTAATTGCAAATTTAAAACCCTTAGTTAATTGATATCGCATAACTGTCCAAATGCAGCATTAGGTTTATTCAACTAGTAGTTTAAACGTTTGGTCTGAGTCCATTGCGCTTGACCCGGCCGTGTTTTATTTGTTTCTCCACAACACAGAAATACATTCAGATTTACTTGTTTTGGTTTGAAACTTTACAGCGGAAAATCGAGCTGGCTTAAACTTTTACAACTTATTAGCCATCAACGCTGGATGATACATACAGCAATATTTATGTCACACTGATAGCGCTCTCAAATCGTGCACGATTAGGTCAAAAGCACGGTTTTCTCCTAAAACTAAAGCAAATGATGAAATTTAGTTTTCGTGGTTTGAAACTTTACAATGGCCAGAGCGATCTGGTTGAAGTTTTCGCAATGTATAGGCCTCACAAAGGCTGTGTACAACATTCATCTGCCTCTAAAGTTTCAAATATTAAACAAGAATTTAAAATAGGCACTTTAACTTAAAACGAAATGAGACGTTGATGTAGTCAGGCATACATTTTATTGAAGATTTTTACATCCCCTTTATCGCAACATCTTCACCGGGCCCTTCCTTTTACCAAATGCTTGAATGCGCCCCTGATGTGCGGGGAACTCCCGATGCATAACGTAAGGGGTGCCCTAGGCTTCACATCACCCCTCCGCACCCGGTTGCCGAAGGTTCGTCGCAAGGTTGAGAAAAATTTGGCTGAAATTGCGGAAAATTCTGAAAATAGCACAAAGTTGTAAAAATTGAGGAAACTTTTAGTAAAACTAAAAGAAAGTTGTCAAAAAGTAAATATTTTCAGCGACTATTTTCTCGAAACAAATCCAAAAACTAATCTGTTCGAAGTGATTAAAATGCAAAAAATGAGAGTGGTCTATTGGGTGTGAGTCCCCTCCTTGGTCTGGCGCAGGGGTCCTAACGCCGGCACTGATATTATTTGCTAAAAACTAAAAAAACTAAAGAACTACAATGCTTTGAACGAGATTCCCATTTTCGATATATAAGCCTATAACATGACGCAGAGAAAACCATGACTCAGTACTAGCGGAAGAACTTTCGGTGCTCAAATACCCTCAACCCTGTAGTCAGACATTGGGATTATTGCATTTCAGGAAATACAATGTCGTCAAAATTATTACATCTAATACCATTGCTGGTGGTGCTTGCTAAATTAGTTATCACGGATGGAGCGCGAATCCTCGTAATCCCGATGCACACAGAAGCAAGTCATAAAAAGTCTATGGTACCATTGGCGGAAAAGCTTGGATCACGAGGTCACGATGTGACCATTTGGAATTCGTATTTCCTCAAACAGCCGGTTAAACTAAAGCACGCAAAGCAGATAGATATCGTTGTTCCAACTGAAAATCGTCTGTACAAAGAGCAGCTGTTTTGGAAAAATGGGACCCAATTGTTCGACTTCTGGGCTCAAAAGCCGATGGCTGCGACCGACTACGTGAGATTATCCATTAACTTAGATGCATTTTTGTTGCAACATATTAAACGTGATTAAGACCATGGCTCGAATTCCACACTGCAAAAACGTTGAGTTGGCCTTTTTATTCTTAAGCTTGAGATCAAACCTTTGATTTAATTTAAATTGAACAAATTTTGCTTCTGTCTTTTACAAATTGAATCAAAACTTGAGTCAAAATTTAGCTTATGGTTAGGGTAAAAAAGAAGTTCTATATCTGAACCAAAATTTAACTCAAACTAAGTCAAACTTGACACAAATTGAGTCGAAACTTCACTCAAATTAAGGCAACGTTAACTCATGCTTAGGCTTATAAAAGCATGGCCTTATTTGTCAAAATATGGCTCAACATATTTTCACCTCTGTCGATATTTTCTTATATTATAAAGGCTGTGATCTGCTAGTTCGATAATTCACTAGTTCGATTGTGTGTAGTGTACTTACAAACTAAAAGAACGGATTAAATGTTGCGCTAGTTCGGTAATGCGGTGGATGCATAGGCTCGACAAAATTGTTTTAACAAAATTAATATTTATGCTGTAATATTATTGCTTTATTTAAAGTATTTAATGGCGTAACTGCATGGCAGCCATGTCGACATACAGACACAACAAACTCAAAGACTTCCTCATTTTCACTGATAATAATGACAGTTAACAACATGTAACAAAAGGCACACATCCTAAATTTAAATACAAATTTTAATTTTATAGTACATACGAGACTTTACATTTACTACAGTGTTCTGCTTCTGAAATGCGCCCATACGACTCAAGAATTAATAATCATTAAACGTCGTCCGCACGACATGCTTACTAGCATTAGCATAGCGCTGCCATATATTTTTATGGTAAGATAAATTTTAAACAAGGAAATGAATAATAATTATGGCAGAAGGGGAGGGAAACCTTGCCTCCTAAATCTCCCTATATAAGTTTGTTATGTTACAAAAAATAGGCGACATTTTTCAGCTTGTTTGGGTGTCATATGTAGGTTTGTCAGTTATGTAATAGAATATAAAGGAAGAAGTATACCTGTGATACTGGGTTGGGGTAGTACATTAGTTCGCATTTGCTATATATTTCTATCGTATTTCAAATAGTGTTTGAGGTCAAATTGAATGAGCAGTGGTTTAAAAGTTTTCGAGTTTAAAGCTCTAACAAAGTTTTTATTGTCAACCTGTGTGGGTAAGTTAGTAGTAGGAAAAACAGGCGTTCTGGCTCATTTGATTAATGACCTGTCAAATTTTTAGGAGAAATAATGATTAATGACCCTGGGTCACGTGACCTGCCAAAAATGATTAATTACCTGTCAAATATGATTAATGACTTATATAATAAATACATATACATGGATACGTAATACATGGTCGCCCTCCGCCCGCATTATAATATATACATTAGGGAACGACCGAATATTCGGTATTCGGCCGATTAGTAGGTATTCGATATTCGGCCGAATAGTTGGCAATATTCGGCCGAATACCAAATAGTTGACTGGCCGCTGTTAATTGAAAAATAGAGTCAAAATCTACCCACCAGATATCCTAATTTTACGGCCGGAGTCCTGATAATGATGCTGCAAACCGCTAAATACGTCCAGCGTGTTGCAACTTTGGTAGGACAAGATGCGTTTGAGACTCATCAATTCAGTTCACAGCTGGATCGAATGTTCTGAATACATATATACATACATATAGTGCTTCCCGTCCGCCGACGCATTATATAATATAAATGTATAAATATATACGTAATACATACATATGATGGTCCTTCTTCACACAGGCATTCATTATAATTAATGACTCATCACTTTGGAATGTTCTAAAAGCTTCCATTGGCACAATTTCAAAAATTCAACCAATCAACGTTAGCAGAGAATACATGAAAAGGGTATAAAAGCTCATGTAATTCAGATTTTCAATAGTTTACAATGGCTTTCGTTTCAGAAATTGTCGGTTTTGTGCCTACTCTGCTCTTTAAACCACTTCGCGGTTTTTTGGAGAGCTATCAAATTACGTCACGTCGCAACATGGTGGACCCTGCTGTATTCCTCAATCACAGCAGACGTCAACTGGAGAACGCAATAAAGGAGAGGCCGTCTGTATGGAATGGTCTCAAGGCGTACATTGGTATGGAGGTTACTTTTTAGAAGGATATGGACCCTGATACGACAATCAATGCAACCTTCTCTGGTAAACTACAGCGGATTCTCAATTTTTCAACCGTCAATCAGCATACATCAATGATTTTCGATGATATTTTAAAGAACATTGACACCTTTGTCCAGCGTGGATCCGGATGGATTGTCAAACTGGTGGATCACATCGACCAGCACTTGGCTGGTGACGTTGGATTACGAGGGGCTACCTACAAGCCTCTACCTAAAGCAATTCAGTCGAAAAAGGCGGTGATCAACGTTCAAAATCAGGACAACAGCTGTTTCCAATGGGCTGTATTATCGGCTTTGTACCCGATTGATAAAAATGCTGATCGTCAATCGAAATACGAGCAATATGCAGACAGACTCAATTTCCAAGGCATCAACTTCCCAGTACAAGTTGGCGATATCAGCAAGTTTGAGAAGCTTAACAATTTTGGCGTCAGCGTGATATCATATGATGAAGGCAAATTAATACCTCTTCGTATATACGAGGGACCCTATGAACGAGTGGTTAATTTGCTGTTATACAAAGGACATTATTGCTGGATCAAGGATTTGGATCGACTACTATTCAACCAACGCGGCTTTAAAGTGAAAAAAATATTTTTGTCAACAATGTCTCCTCCCCAAATATTCTCAAGCAAAGTTGTATATCCATACGGAAATGTGTAAAAACAATGAGTATACTCGAATAACGTTTCCCAAAGATGACATTCTACAATTTCGAAACACCCATAAAATGCTTCGAGCTCCGTACACCATCAACGCTAATTTTGAAACCCTACTTCTCCCTATTGATTTTTGTCAACCATGTACATCAACTTCATACACTGAAGCTTATCAAAAACATCAAGTGTGTGGTTATGGTATGATTGACGTTTTGCAATGTTGTGGAGACGGTACAAAGGAAATGGGTAAACCCGCGGTATATCGCGACAAAGACTGTGTCAAAAAGTTTTTACTCAATGTAATTGAATTGGGTAATAAGTACCAAGAGCACATCAATAACCCAATATCGCTGCAAATGACTAAAGACGATTGGTTTCAGTACAACTACGCGAAAGACTATTTTATTTGTGGCAAACAGCTACTATGCGACCGTGTAAGAGATTACTGTCATCTTTGTGATCGTTTCCGCGGTGCTGTCCACAATGAGTGCAACATTAGCTATAAACTCAACCGAGATGTTAACATCGTTTTCCATAAGTTGCGAAAGTATGATGGTCACCTCATCATGCAGGAGATTGGTAAATTAACCAATCAACTCAAAATGGAGCTGGATTGTATATCTAAAGACGCTGAGGATTATTTGTCCTTCAGCATCAAGCTTCAACATCAAATTGTGGAACAGCAACAACGATATGCCTCATATGACCCCAACGGTTATCTCGCTCATCTGTTCGCTATACACGACTCAATTCAACCAAATATTCAACCTCATCTAGAAATTGACGAAGATGAACTGTATGATGTGGTATCTCTCGATCAGCTAGGTGAGTGAGAAGACAGTGATACAGAGGATAATGAACTGTTGGATAACGTTGCAGACGAAGATAATACAGAAGCGGAAGAAAGTCTGAAACACAAAAAATATACTTGGTCTCTCAAATTTAAAGACAGTTTTCAATTTCTGTCATCTTCCCTCCAAGCGTTGGTGGATAATTTAAATGGATGGTAAATTTCCGGCAGTGACGATCGAATTTGGGAATAATACGGAACTATTATTACGAAAGGGTGTGTACCCATACGATTATATGGACTCTTGGGAACGCTTTGATGAAACGCAACTACCATCTATGGATAAGTTCTACGATAAACTAAATGATCAAAATATAACTGAAGATGATTATAAACATGCGGAAAAAGAATGGTCTGAACTAAATTTGGAGAACATGGGACAATACCATGATCTCTACGTTAAAACTGATGTCTTGTTATTATGTGATGTATCTGAAACTTTTTGAAATTTTGCTATTGATAATTATAAGTTGGACCCAGTACATTATATAACGCTCCCAAGTTTTGGATGGAATGCTTGTTTAAAGTTGACAGGTGTTCGGTTACAATTGTTGAAAGACTGTAACATGTACATGTTTTTTGAGCATGGCATACGAGGAGGTATTTCAATGATTTCACACCGTTATGCCAAAGCCAACAACAAGTATCTTGAAAATTATGACCCAAGTAAGGAGTCAAACTATATAATGTACTTGGATGCGAATAATTTATATGGATGGATTATGGTTCAGAAGTTACCCGTAGATGGATTCCAGTGGGTAGAAGAGAGTCGTCTGTCAAAAATAAATTGGGAAAAGGAGGGGGATGTTGGTTATGTTCTTGAAGTTGATCTAGAATACCCAGATTACTTACATACATTACACAGTGATTACCCACTTGCTCCCGAATCTATGAAAATTGAAGACTCAATGTTGTCGCCATATTGCCTCCAGGTAAAGGAGGATTTTAGAATGAAATAAACCCCAATCAGAAAACTTGTTCCTAACCTTAACAATAAGGTTAAATATATCATACATGCAAGAAATTTGAAACTGTATACCGAATTGGGTCTCAAGGTAACTATAATTCATAGGGCAATTCAGTTTAACCAGCGAGATTGGATGAAACCCTACATTTTGTTTAATACCGAAAAACACAGACAGGCAAAGAGTGATTTTGAAAAGGGTCTATTTAAATTGCTAAATGATGCAGGCTTTGGAAAGACTATGGAAAATGTGCGGGCTTATAAGGATATTAAGCTTATAAATTGTCCGAAAAAGTTTCAGAAGTTGTATCGAATCCTCGTTACAGTGGTAGTACAATCTTTGATGAAAATTTAGTGGCGGTTTCAATGAAGAAACCAAGTGTTTGTTTATGCAAACCAATTTACGTAGGGTTTACAGTTCTTGAGCTTTCCAAAATGTTAATGTATGAATTCCACTACAAATATGTCAAGAGCAGATATGATTGTCATCTGCTGTTTACTGATACTGACAGCCTCTGCTGTGATATATATGCGGAGGATGTATACGGTGACATGAAGGAGGACATAGAATATTTTGACACCAGTGACTATTCACCCGATCACTTCCTATACTCTACCACAAACAAAAAGGTTTTGGATAAAATGAAAGATGAAACTGCTGGGATTCCTATCGAAGAATTTTGTGGATTGAAACCAAAAATGTGCTCGTTAAAATGTGGAGGTGTTGAGAAAAAGAGAGCAAAGGGCGTCAAAAAACAAACAGTACATATGGATGATTACATCCAGACTCTCAGAGATACCACTAGACTAAGACATTTAATGAAAAAGATTTCAAACAATAAACATCAACTGTATACGGTTGAGCAGAATAAGATTAGTTTGAGCGCTTATGACGATAAGCGGTATATTTTACTAGATGAGGTAACTTCTATTCCATACGGACATTGTGATATTATGGATTGTTTTGATTGATATTTATGCTTTGTATTTATATATGTATCTTGTTCTATTTATAATAAAATTTAAAAAATTAGCATGAAATACATGAAAAGGATGCACATCCTATACATTACAAGTTAATATGGCTAACAAATCTGTTTCGTTTTCTGAATTTGTGGAGTAAGAACCCGAAATATATCAGAAGCAGCAAAACTTTTGTGGCAAAAGAATCAATTTGAAAAAAGTTATTGCAATAGTCGTTACCCTGCTTACAACAATCGCAATAGAGACCGGTTTTCTGGTTAACAAGCATGAAAAGAAGTCCTGTGTTGAAGGAATATCACTCAATGGACCGTTATGTTTCGAAGATTGGACAAAGCCTCGAATTGAGTCTTGGTTTCCAGCTCGTGGTTACAACATTCATTGGGTCAATCGAGCAAGTGATAATCTACAATTTGAGATAATATTTCACCCTCCTCGTTCCATCAAACTGTGGAGTGAAAAGGTCGTCTATCTATTTGATTTATCTGAACAATTATTTCGAAGGTTCGTGATACCGTTTAAGAATCTCCTCGTGCTGATTCAAACAGACGATACATACAAGGGATTTTATTTAACAAATTGCAACTTGGAATACTCCTTCATCGCGAAATTGTCAACATTCAATTTGCAACGGGTCTTTGAAAAACGACTGTTTATAGTAAACATTAGAAATGCTGAGCTATTCTTATCATGCGCAAACAAAACATTTGGAGTGTGAAAACAGCAGTACGTCTTGGTTTGTTGTAACAGAAGAATCGAGACAATGCATGATTGAAAAATGTTTGACTGAATTTGATTATATAAAGTATATTGGAAACAATCAATATAAAATGGAGAAACAATTTGATGATATTGTTGGTGTGGTAATGCCCTGTGGTATGTTGACATGTACAGTGAGGATTGTATATATATGACATTTATAAAGATAAGATTGTAACCTGTTACCCAATAAACATGAAAAGATAATTGCATTTTGTCTATATCAACTATGAAGCTAGAAGATTTGTACTACAACTTGAAAAGCCCTGCCTCCTTTTCAGTGGTAAACAAACTTTGGGAACATGCTAAAAAATATGGTTTTTTCAACCAGCAAGTTAAAGAGTGGCTACAAGGTCAGGATACATATACACTTCATAAACCCAAACGGAAGAGGTTTCCAAGGGTAAAAACCATAAAAAAGGGTCTCAATGATTTATGGCAAGCCGATCTTGCTGATATGACACGATTGTCTAGGTATAATGATGACAACAATTATCTACTAGTGGTTATAGATGTGCTGTCTAAATTTGTCAGAGTTGCCCCCTTACAGTCTAAAAACTCAAAATTAGTTTGTGAAGCCTTGGAAACCATGTTTCGCATTACCCGTCCAAATCATATTTTCTCCGATCGCGGTACTGAATTTACAAATATCACCTTCAAAAATCTCTGTCAACAGTATGAAATTATTTTATACACTGCTCAGAATGTTGAAACCAAGGCTGCAGTTGCAGAAAGGTGTATCCGTACTTTGAAATCCAAAATATACCGATACCTTACTAAACACAGTACTTATCGATATATCGACATTGTACAAGACATTGTTGATAACTACAACCAAACAAAGAATCGTTATGGTTTCCGTCCGGTGGGTGTAACTGTTGAAAACGAATCTGATGTTTTAAAGATTTTGTATCCTCCCCGTGGACATAGAGATATTTCATACAAATTTAAGCTTAATGATGCTGTAAAAGTTGCAAGTGCTCAATTTATCTTCGATAAGGGGTACAGACCACAGTGGTCTCAAGAGGTATTTTATAATATAAGACGACTACCTTCAGATCCTCCTCGGTATAAAATTAGCGATTATTGAAATGAAGATATCTTGGGAACATGGTACGAGCA
This sequence comes from Trileptium ribeirensis, assembly GCA_030248225.1. Taxonomy (NCBI): domain Eukaryota; kingdom Metazoa; phylum Nematoda; class Enoplea; order Enoplida; family Thoracostomopsidae; genus Trileptium; species Trileptium ribeirensis. Next base: position 32,901 of record JASANE010008959.1, on the reverse strand, counting down.
GGAACTTCAAAAAGTGCGTGATGGGGATACATTTAAGTTTGAAAAAATATTGCCAAAACGCAGAACGAAAGATGGTTCTCGTCAATATTTAGTAAAATGGCTTGGATATCCCGAGAAATTCAATAGCTGGGTTTATGAGCAAGACATGAAAAGAGTATGAACTGCTTATCGAATTTAAAAATGGGGTCAATACCGTTAGAAGTACCGTTTACCTGTATTGTATCAGGTGCAACAGGAGTAGGCAAAACTCATCTTGTAGCCCAACTGTTGCGTAAAAATCTATTTGATAAGCAATTTGAAAAGGTTGTTTGGTGCTATGGAATGATGCAACCTATGTATCATCAGTTGGCAAAGGAGGTGGATAATTTAACTTTTGAAGAGGGTTTCCCAACGTTTGTTGAAAGGAACGAAGGACAGACTCTCTACATTCTTGATGATTTGATGGAATACTCAAACGACAAAACATTGGCAAATATGTTTACCCGAATGCGACACGCAAATATTAGTACTATATTTATAGTACAAAACTTTTACCATTCTGGAAAATATATGACAGAAATTTCCAGAAATGCCCAGTACTTATTCTTATTTCCAAATCCACGTTCGAAATCAGTGATTGTAACACTAGGAGGATAAATGTGGTCACATAAACCCAATTTCCTCTCTACAGCTTTTGAAATGGCAACTAATGGCAAACCCTACAGTTATCTAATGATTGATCTCAAGCCTAATACACCTGAAGAATTACGTGTCAGAGAAAATATTTTTGATCAAACTGCAGTGTTCAAACCTACATGAAAAGACATGTTACCGTGATTTATATAAGATATGGAACGTCATTCAGCAACAATATCTCTTGCCTGTGCCTTGGTGAAAACTGAAGTCTGCTCCCGTATTTGTAATAAAGTCTTTGAGCGAAATTTGTTATAATATTTTATATGGTAACATTCTTCTTAATGAGCAGCAGATTAAGCAAGTACGCAAGCAATGATCCTCAATGATCGCCTTTAAAGTTATCTGATAACATGAAAAGACAACATGTCACAATTGATCTTTCAAAAACATTGATTGCAGTATGGACAAGCGAAACCTCTTAGTTTCTCCCAGCTGGTTAGAGAAACACACGCAAACTGATGGAGAACCAGTGAAAATCAGTGTTGACACAGTTGAGGATAAATCAAAGGAGGATATTTCAACTCTATTTTCCAAGCGTTTACAACCCAAAGTCAAACTACTTTCCAGCCATTTGAAACCCGTAAAGCAAGATGCAAACAACCGTGTTCAGTATAATGACGGATTTGTAGGATCAACCCTGTATTATATAGTAAGGTATTTTGGTAACTGATAGCGGAAAATTTTCAGCTCCCCGTCCAATAGACATTGACCAATTTCGAACAGTGTATATGCAGGGTGTACCGAATGGGGCCTTAGGGAGAGGCAAGGAAGTACACGAAAAGAAAAGTATCGACTGGAAACGTTTATATTAATCAATATGTCAACGGCAACTACATTCAAGATTTGTGAATCGAAAGATGGACGAGCCCTGGCGTTATTTGCTACGGGCTGTTGTCCCCTGAGCAGCGTACATGTCGCTGACTTCAAAGTTGATGATATGACGTATAATAATATTCAGCAATATTATGAATCGGAAAAGGCAAACTACTTCAACTGCTATGAATCAAGATATGAAATATTGATGGAACGCTCTCCCAAGAAGATAATAAATATTGGGGAAAATTTAAAATTTTTCGACCAACCAGAATCTGACAAGGTCAAGTATGACGTCGTACTTAAAGCAATGGAGGCTAAAACCAATCAACATAACCCCACCTACGACCTGTTGATGTCTACGAAAATGCTGTGATTGCAGAGGCAAGCAAATTTGGTAACGGGATTGGGCTATATATAGAAGACGCAAACGTCAACGATATCAGTCTTTGGACTAAAGACAACTGGTACGGTCGCTTTTGGATGTCAGTTCGCTATGGACTTCAAAATAACCAAATTAGTGGTAAAGACTACAACCAGTAATTACATTAACTTGCTACAACTCAGCAGTGTTCTACAGCGATTACGATACAACCCACAACGTTTTCGTGCTGGAAGTTTAAAGTTGTCAAGCGGAAGTGTGATGGTATGGCCAAATGGCAAACTATTGTTTCTGGGATACAAATCAATGGATGACTTGCGTTCGGATGCGAAGAATTTTAAGAAAATTTTGAAAAACTTTGGATACTGGGCTGATGAATTTGAATTTGAAATTTGTTAAATAACTGGTGTGTGTAAATGTAATGCTGCTTTTGATTTAAATGTTTTGTATGAAAAGCTGAGAGGCGATTAAATTATATCACACCTACCCGAGTTATTTCCAAGTTTAAGTTTTAGATATAAGATTGGGACATTGTCCGTCTTTAGAACAGGGAAAATTGTAATAACAGGTGTAAAGTCTCTTGGTGATATGTACGATATTGTAAACGATATATGTAAATTAATTTTGAAATAAAGAGAAAAAAACAACAGCACTACATGAAAAGGCTATAATACTATTTATAAACAGCTTAAATGGAGATTATTGTTGTGAGAAAGTTAAATGATTTGACAGTACAGCTTCCTAGACCAATTGAAGCTGATTACGTCCTTGTGATGGGTTACAAGTTAGTTGGATCCATAGATAAAAATAAAATGCCTTACATGATAAGGGCAAATTTTATTGAACCTAAAATTTTAAGTTGTGGTTTTACAGAAACCCTTTGTGTTTTAACTGAACAAAAAGTGGACACTTGCTCCAAATTGAAGAATAAATTTACTTCAGACCTAGATTTTGAGGTAACAGACAATGTAGGAAATGCGATTTCCTCGTTCGCAGATAAAGTTTTGTACTTACATTTAAAGTTTATAAAAACATGAAAAAAGGATTTATGTCTGTTAATATTTAAAACAATGTCTATTAGTGTAAAGATCAACCCAGTGTTTCAAGGACAGAGGTACAAACCCAAAAGCAAAACCCTGAAACCCAAAGCGAAAATCCCTCAAAACTAGGAGAAAAACTTTAAAGCGTAAAGTTGTTACACGAAGAGTTAGAAAACATGAAATTGAGACATTTAAAATTTAAGAAAATTTTCTAATATGCAAAAAAGGTAAACTGAACTGGAGTCGAAGACCACAACAACAAAATGAGATTGAAAGCTGTCAGCTTTTCGAGTTTACCAGTGTCAGCGGACAACAGATTGAGGATGCTGCAACACCACTGGAATTTAAGATTCCAAAGTCCGACTACTTGGTGGATATGAATCAGCTGTTTCTCAAATTCAAAGTAAAGTTGATTCCTAAATCGGAAGCTCAAACACCCAACGCCCCAGCCAAACAAGCCTCCTTCAAAGAAACGAAATAAAAGACAAACCCTTGCAGTTGTGTCTTGTAATCAATTTGACTATGCAGTATTTAGTCAGGTTGATGTCAAAATCAGCAATGAAATAATAACGTCAAACCAAGCAAACTATCCTTGGATGACCTACATATTAAACCTTTTACATTACGGACACGAGGAGCGAAACTGTCATCTTCGTACTGCTCTGTGGTTTCAAGATAGTGCCTATTCCATGGATAGTTTCGAAGATAATAAAGGCACTACAGCTAGGCAAGCGCACTTTTTCAACAACTATGAATGTACTTTACACTTACCAGCGGTAACTTCAGTAATCTTCAATGGTGGATATCTACCACCACAAACGGAAGTATCGTTGAAATTTGCTCGAAGTGCTCTAACACAAATTGTTCAAGCAAAAGACAATGTTTAATGTAATATGATCATCAACGAACCGATACTCAGAGCAAGCCTCTTGAAGCTAAAAAGTGGTGCTCTGGACACTATGAAAAGATATATCGATCGAAGGGAGCTCTATACCCTTGCGTGACGTACGAGATGCGAACATTTGGTCTAGGGAAAGATAATCAAAACTTTGACTATACGGTGTTTGAGGATAATTTACCTCGAAGGATATTTGTGTGGATGGTGTCAAAAGACACTTATAATGGAAATGTGAGCAAGAACATCTGCAACCTAAAGCTTCCGGAGATGTCAAAGTTTCAAGTGCTGGTAAACAATCTAACTTTACCTGGACAAACACCTCTTATTGTCAATGCAAAAAGCTCTCCTGAGGTTTATGCAAAGCTGTTACATGGAATAAACTATCGTAACCAAGACCTTGGCTTCTCTCCTATCTTTGGAGGTTTTGGTATATTTGCTGTGGATGTGTCTCCGGACCACTCAAGCAGTTGCGGCGACTATGTTTCGAAAGTGAAGGATGGTAACCTTAGACTGATAATCGACTTTGCAAAAACTATAAATGAATCTATGGTTCTATTTGTGATGGGTGAGTTTACGAAGAGTTTGAAGATGAGTAAAGATGATAATAAAATTCAAAGATTTAATGTTTGTGGTTAAATGTGTTTTTGAATTTATGTAATAAAAAACCAAAAAAATTGCACATGAAAAGGTATGGTGTTTGATTTTAGGTATTCAATATGGATACCATACGAAATTCTTTCTCAAAGCGAAAGCGTGAGGAAGAACAAATTCGTGAGTCGAAACGACAGATTGGTGTACTACGCGAGCAGAAGCCTCTGGGTATGGACATACCAGACACATTTCCACCCTCTGTGGAGTTGCTGGAACTGCGTCGGAAACGTCGAAGGAAGTAGCTACAACCGCCTCGTCTTTGGAATGGGATGTCAAGACATCCCGCACAATTGCAATGATTCGGTTTCTTGAGATCGTATTTTATTTTGTATAAAATACGATTCTGCAGTCAGATTTTAACAGAATCATGTAAAATATGTTAATATCTGCTCAAGAATTCCAGCGGCACCATGATGTGACTGCAGTTCACATCTGGGGGACATTGCACTGCCGCCTCCCGGGGATACCACCTTTTGACACCATCGCCGGAACCTCCATATGCATGTCCCCTCCAAACGTCGCCTCAATCTACAGTCCTTCTCTCACCAACCAGTCCACCATCATCTCCATCCACACCTCATCGTCCTCAATTAGTGGCATGGGCGACCCAGATTGTTGCACCGGGTGCTGCTGCGGCGGTTGCGGTCGTTGCTGCGGTGGTTGCGGTTGTTGCTGCGGCGGTTGCGGTTGTTGCTGCGGCGGTTGCGGTTGTTGCCGCGGCGGTTGCGGTCGCGGTTGCTGCTGCTGCGGTGGTCGCGGTTGCTGCTGCGGCGGTTGCGGTTGTTGCTGCGGCGGTTGCGGTTGTTGCTGCGGCGGTTGCGGTTGCCTGAAGTACCGCACAAGCAATTGCTCACAACCTCTAAGGTTACCAATTGGGTCCCATGTAGGAGCCCACCTTACCAACACCCTTGCCGACGAGCCAGGACCATCCTCCTAAAATTGAAAAATATAATTTTTTGATTAAAGTTGTAAAAAAAGATACTGCTAGACTGATCAATTTCTTTGAATTGTAATTTCAAAAATCAATTAAATATGTATCGCGCGTAAAATAAATGTAATTCATATTAAATTTGCGCAGGTCTTGTCTTTACATGTCTCAAGTTGATTATCTTTATGAAATTATTGACTAAATTTGAAAGATCAATACCAATAGTCGAATGAAATACTTTGAAATGCGGATTTTAAACCAATTAAATATGTATCGTGCGTAAAATAAATGTAATTCATATTAAATTTGCGCAGGTCTTGTCTTTACATGTCTCAAGCTGATTATTTTTATGAATTGCTGAACCCAATTTTTGCGTAGGTGTTGTAGATCACATTTGCTAGATACTTGGCTTAGTCTTTGCGCTGGTGGTTTCTTTATATCTTTACTACCACAAAACGTATAATTAAATTGCAAATGGTAAAAATCTTACAATTTGGAGGATTTCCTCGACAGGTAAATATGCATTAGAATAGATGATATGGCTGACATAATAAACCTATAATAAGAACAATGACATACTACTGAGGATCTGGACGATGCTCATCGGGTTCTTCCTCCGTACGAGGCATAACGCAGCATGATCTTATTGTCACCCGTTTATGTGGTTGAGGATCCCGCGGCACGAAATACAAGTTGACAAAGTCCCAAAATCTGGCAGGCTGCACACGTATGCATGGTGACTACACATGTGAACCCCGATTTGCCGAAAGTGTTTGAACATGTTGATAAAAAGCATAAGGGTTAACCGCAGGTGATTGGTCGGAACGCCGTTCAAATTCTGAAGGTGCCGTTCGATCGTATGATCTATGCAAGCCTCGTTGCTTTGGAAATATTGGTTGTAACAAATACAATGTGGCATTTCAATTTTTCTAAAAATACGACAAAAAATAATAAAATCATGGCCAGATTTACCCAGTTAGTCAAACACTCATAGAACCATCCGAATGACGAATAATGTTTGGTATTACCCTTCAAGCACTCTTATTTACCCAGTTGGTCAAACACTCATGGAACCGCACCAATGACGAATAATGCTTGGTATTACCTAGGCTAAACTCAACTGTGATAATGGTAATCTACGAGCTCAAATTGCATATAGTTTATTGTTGGATAACAATAGGATAACACAGTCTGCACCTAGGCTTTATACAAACCTTACGAGGATGCTAATTACCACATTTGTCTGGGCTCTGGGACAAGTCCATCCACCTTTTTATAACGCAGATTTTTAATTTACAGACTTGTTTGGCAGTGTATAAGCAGGAAGATGAAATTTTTTATTTGGCATCCTAGCACTAACGATTTCAAAATGGAAGATTTCTGTGAACACGTTGGACTCCCCATTTACCTGCAGCTGTGTTTGTAGCAGATTTGAAAGCTTGCTAAAGTTGCTTACATAAAAATTTATTGATTTAAAGTTTGCTTAGACTAGCTATGTGTTCTATGCTTCTTGGTGTCTATAATACGACATCGTTGTACGAACTGGCTTTCGATTTAGTTTAATCGCTACCTTAGTTATACTTAGCAGAAATCTGATGCGTGGTTAAGTTGCTTGTTTGGGAGCCAACTGACAGTTGCATCTTAGATGGCAGGTTACCGGCTCGAAGTGTCTACCGTAACACGTTGCCAACAGAGCAGGCAATCGCATCAGTTGGATTGGTACAAGCAACAAAAAAGGGTGGTCATCCTAGCCCTAATCCAGCATACCTAATGCCAGACTCTAAAAAATCCGTTCCGCTATTTTACGTCCCAGGTGGGACGTGAGGATAATGCCGTATGTGTTGAGAATGACAGATCGTCTGGGCACATGGTGCAAAGAAACGAGAACCCATCTCTGTATTTTCCATTTGGTAGCATCACCTCTACAATGTGGTGTGTGTATTTACAATGCAATGTTCTTTTGTTTTTTAGACATTATATGGTATAGGCTTGCCTTACAGGACTTGTAATATTTTATAGATTGCTTCTTATAGGTGTGTCCTGCATTGTCGGTCAACCAGGTCTGAACAGAAGCACGAGTGCTCTGTATGTCAGTCAGACACGGTCAACGCAGAAGCACGTGTGTTCTGCATTGTCGGTCAACCAGGTCTGAACAGAAGCACGGGTGCTCTGTATGTCAGTCAGACGCGGTCAACGCAGACCCACGTGTTTCCGGCATTGTTGGCCACATATATTGACGCAGGGACACTATAAGGAGCAATCTATAAAAGATTGCAAGTCCTGTAAGGCAAGACTCTGCCATAAAATGTCTTTTAGGCCAGTCTCAGCCTCTTCAACGTCGTCTTCGTCGTGTGGTTTGAAACAAACTTTGATAAAAATCGAGACTGACAGTCTGCTTATATAGTGCTCAAAACGCTCGGAGTGAATTTTTAGCGGAAGTTTAATTTTAGCAAACTTTTTACCTTTTGACAAAATTTTGTGAAAATTTCAGCTGAAAGTTTTGTTAAAATTGTAATTTTATAGCTGGTTGCAACTTTAATGCCAATGGAAAGGTGAAAAATCCATTAAAAATACATTAGCTACGCTTGAGAGCGAAAAGCTCGCTAATGACCATCTCAAAAATCGATTAAAATGATGGATTCTAACTACCTAAATTTTTGATTGACAAAATGGTCCTAATTACCAAGTCAAAAACCCATTAAAATGTCATTATTAAACGGTACACTTTAAATATTTGCTAAATTTTGAGTGTGAAAAACTAGACAATTTCTGATAAGCCACTTTGTTGCATTTATATAATATAACTTCAACACAAAAGTCAATGCGGCAAGTTATTATCTTTGAAGCCAAAAAAAATGTAAAAGTTTGACCCTACACAATACTACATTTTTAAAGCGTTACTAAGAATCAAAATACAAACACTGTTCCCGTATATACTCTATATCTTAATAGTAGTTATATAATACATACAAATATATAAAAATCTGATGCGTTAACTACATGTTTATATACTTTCTTGTGCAATAAATTCACAGACATGATTTTTACTATGAAGATATCTCTTATACACGTGAGCTATTACCCTTAAAATACACTTGCTTTTGGAGAAGTTCCTACGCGCTTTTTAGATTCATGAATGCGTGAATAGGCTCAGTAACACTAAATCATGAGGGTTAATGATGCCTGAAGTTCGTGCCGCTAACATTATACGCAGATAGATATCTCAGTGCCTTTTTTCAGATTAATGAGATTCACATTACATGTAACTAATAAATTGTTGCAATCACATAATTTCCCGAATTTGAAAATACTATGTAAATTAGCATATGCTAGATTACAGTAACATGATTTGTAACTAGCTTGCGAATAAAGGCATTTAACGCATGCTTTGACAATATTGTTAATTTAAATTGTCAGAAGTTAGTTGGATAGTTGGACTACACCTATTATTTAATGGTTTACATGGAATGCAGGACAAGGCAGTAATTTTTTGCAAGGTCACGTGACCCAGGGTCATTAATAATTTCCCCTGACAGGTCATTAAGCAAGTGCTCCAGAACCCGTATTTTTCCTACTACTAATACCCAACAGATGATTCAGAAACTGCAATGGGCATATTCTTCTGTCATGCGCAACGTTATAGATATCTTTTGAAATGCTACAAAAAAGAATTTAGATAATAATTCCAGATGTAATTTGTAAGACACCGACCCGAGAGCACCAAACAGAATTCAAGTCCTCCCGCATAATTAAAGCTTTACAAATAACTTCGGACAAATCAAATCTATCGACGATCAAACACATGACAAAATAGGCAATTTTTGTGCAAGACTGAGCTATGTACCACCCTACTATATAATTTTGTAAAATAAACTTTACTATCAACAAATTCAGTTTTCCGCCGGTCCTAACTATTTTCCGCTTCTGTTTATTTATATCGACCTGATTGTAAACTGTTAGTTCGATAAATTTGCACTCCCTGAATTTTGCTTGCCCCCTACAAAAGAAGACTCGCTACGTGCCCACCCACATTGCGCCTTGTTACATAATGGTCACTATATTTTTAGTATTTAGAAAAACCATAAATTCTATTTTGCATAAATATTTCAAAATTACCCTAAGTTACCACTGTTGCAGTCGCATAATTTTTGTCTAAAAATACTAGTTGGTTTTCAATGTTATCAACAAATATCAAATAGAATGTATGTGCATGTTTGTAGGTGTATATATTCAACAGAGTCGATCATACAAGCTGTACTGCGTGCAAGGCCGTCGCAAGCTCTATAAACGTGGAGGAACAGGATCCAGTTAACAACAGCAGAGAAGTAGCGTAATTGCATTTACTTTATTTTATAGCAAACGTTTAAGACTTTTGTCCGTGAATAAAGATTGAAAGGCCGTCCCACGTGCTATATAACTAATGTGTAGGCGTAATCAAATCACTATATTTTTATGTCAGTGTGTTATGAATGACGTATTTCGCATTCATCTGTCGTCACTAACTATAGGAATATGACTGCTGTAACCGTTTGCGGTAGGAAAAATGAAGGTCCACACGTTTGTGTCATTACATACTTTTAAATGATTGGCGCGAGACTAGAGCGAAATGCCATGCTGTCAAATTTCATTCAATGTTGCACACTTAACAGTAACCCAGCTTCAATGAATGGAGTCCATATTATGTTTCTTATTAACAGGCTATAATTGATATCTTCCATCATAAGATAAGAATAAGATAAAAGATCTGAAGATCGAATATCAGAGTGGTTATTATTAGCGCTTTCACGACGGCAGTCCTATTTCGAAAGTTACTTAAGGAATTTTTCGTTGTTCAACAGGAAAAAACAAAGTATGCAGTGACGGCGGTCAGCGATATTGGCAAAACGACAGCGGATGGTGATATGGAATCATAATTTGATCATGTTGGATGGAATACAGCTAAGCGTATATAGTCAAAATAACTTTTTTGTAGCGGGAAGGGGTTAAATAGTTGTGAGCAGTTTTCCCATTCGCGATATTCTCTACGGTCGAGCATGTTTATGTTTATGTAATCAGATTTAATAAAGATTAATCATAGATGACTATTTATTTGTTATTTTATATAAATGAAATTTGAGTAACCTACGACACTGATTTGAGCATAAAATCTTCGACACTAACGTCTTTTGGGCGGGATGCTAAAAGCTTTGCCGATACTATGCAGTTGCCCAATTTTTACACGTCTTTCTGCTTTATAGTATCCCAACATATGTTGAACCCAACAACTGGTCTACACGATGCGCATCGATATGTTAGGCCAGATATGAAAACTGAGGCAATAAATTTAAAACACATGCTCAATTATGAAACGCTTGAGCCTATAGCTATTTACGACGGTCAGGAAACCGACCATCATTATCAACCCGATAATGATTTCATTAGTAAAACCGCATTATTAATATCGCTAAGTAACGTATACTTTGATATCCGAAATGTAATTAGAAAAGACTTTGATGCCACTCGGCCGATCTCACATTCTCCAACTATAAGAGTTGGACGAAACGCCGCGGCTTTCAATAACTGCCCGAAACAATGTATTGTTAAATTGACGGGCGGAAATGTTAAAACATTCCAGTCGTCAACGACACTCAACGCCATTCTCAACTCATCGTTTGTTAATATTTATCATTCCCGACAGAAACTCAGTGGAGTGTGCGAGTAAGTGGTTTTTTAATTAGCATATGAAAATAATGGTATTTGTACGCTGGACTTGTTCAAAATATACAATTATTATCTTAGCAGAATGATAATATATATACCCATACATTTGACGATATGGCAGGTATGTTGGCGTATATCAATTGGCATTCTGAATCACACAGCTGTGCACCCCGTCTTTGAGTGTGTAAAGAGTAAGACGGAACAATAGATTGTAGTCCCGTTTGTAAATTAACGTTGTCACTAATTTTACGATGCTATATCGAAACGTAGAGGTAATAAACTGCTTCTACTAATTGCAGGATCTCAACTGTGTCGGCTTATGTACGGTACAATCGAAATTTGATGGACGTACACCCTTTTTGACGTCATGAACTGACATGACAAAAGAATAACCCAGATGTACGCATTTAAAGTTTACTCACACGCTATAAATTCAGAAAACCGATATTTGCTTGCAGCATTTGCGCGGACAGCATAGTAAACTTCTCTAGGTAACGTATGTAATGTTCATTAACATTACGGCTATGAACAAGATAATTATATTAATCGCTGCCATAAGCTTATATTGCAAACTTGCCAGGTCTCCAAGGCCCTAATGAGATATATAACAATCGACAAAGTTGTTCGTTATAAGCGATGGTGTTAATCATTTAGCAGAAACAGTTTAAAAACTTGATTCATTTCCGTAGCAAACTAATTTTATAAATTAATACCTTGTGGCATCGCCTCGCAAATAACAATACACCGCGTTTCATAATTTTTCGTTTCCTACGACAGAAAGATAGGTACATGGTGTTTCAACACAGATTTAGCTTCAAACACGTCAATTTACAACGAAACCTATCACAAAGCCCGAAACAACCTATCACAAAGATCAAAGACCAACACAACCACAGTGCTTTCGATATGCAAAAATCATATTTGAACCGTATACCCCACTAACTGCTCAACAGCAGTTTTACATGTGAAAATAAACTCCTTAAACCAAGGACCGCTAATTGTCGTCAAAGGCAAATACTTAACAACATCAGCATTTCCGGCCGAATGCTAGAAGCTGGTTCTTTCTCAAAGAATTCGATTAAGCAAAACAACGTAACAATTTGTGCGTTTACTTATTTTTACATGCTTAATAAAACCTTAACAAGACTGCCACTATAGTGGCGGACAACACATTAGGGTATATCAGATAACTACCACCTTGGTAGACATTGCCTGGTAGCATATACAATTACATACGAAATTTTTTTAGCTTCCGCAGCCTATTATAACAATATCAGCCAACTACCTATTTAGGTTAGGTAGATAATTAAAAGTGCATTTTAAATTAAACGCACCTTATTATTTTCATTTTATTTGACAACGCGGTTTGCTACAAATATTGAAGTGGTTCTTAGCCCGAAAATTTCAAAACCAGTTTCATTGCGGTTTTGATTCTACCAATTAATAGTAAAAATTTTAGTATAAATATCCGTACCTAATTAAATAAAAAGCGCAAGTTGTTTTAGTTTATATGAATAACAGTCGTGCCGAACGCCAAGTGTGCCTAGCGACGCGTGGGGCTTTTGAGCGCTTACTCACTCACCTCATAGTTCATTATACTCTTAGGTTTACCAGTGTTAAATTTATGGTAAAATTGGTGATAATGGTTTTATGTAGATTTCTTTTTAATAGTATTTTGAAATATTAATAGTGCTAATTGTGACTCAAAGAATATTATCACTTATGAGATTCTAAGTTTACTTCGAATAATAGACTGGTCTTACTTTGCTTAATACACAACAATGAGCTTTGTTGTTTGTTCTAAACGATAGTACTTGTCATTTAACAGAACCAGTTAACAGCTTGATTCATCTCCGTAGCAACCTAATATTATTAATTATGGTACTTTTAAATATTAATAGTGTTAAGTGTGGCTCCAGAAATATAATAACTTCGGAGATTCTAAGTTTACTTCGAATAATGTTCTGGTCTTACTTTGCTTAGTACCATTATCTCAGACATAAACAGACACATCATAGCATAGTCAATAGGTACGTATAGGGGAAGGCAGGTATTTCTCTGCGGCTCCGACCCCCTCAAGCCACGTTTCCTTTTTCAAGCCACATTCATTCCTCACTACCAAAACCACATTCAGCCACTCGCAAGCCACATTTACCTCTCTCTGGAAAGGCTGAGTGCGAGCAGAAGAAATCATTGGGAAAATCTACCAAATTTGAGAAATATTTAGTTAAAATTAACTCAGATTGGCAAAAATTCCGAAAAATTTAATAAAAATAGAGTTGAATTAGTAATTAAGTAATATTCTAAGCCACCGTTTCTGCACCAAAGACTGCCAGAGCCTTTGTACGTTTGTGCATATTGCACATTGTGGCAATATGACAAGTGTTTGTTATGAACCATTTTGTGTTTGTTACGTGCAATGTTTCTCGTTGGTGATTTCAGAAACTCCGCCCTGTTTCTTGACTCAGCTATATGATATACAGCTGTAAAAAAAGAGAAAATTTCACACATTAGCAATTTTTAGCTTTGAGGGAAAGCAAATTCACTTGTTTATTGCTCAAATATTTTTATTCTCAGCGTATGTTTTGAAAATTAAAACGCATCGACAAACGTTGATTTGAACACAATATCACAAACACCAATTATGTTTTTCTAACTTCTTTATTGCATCGCCGTCACCAGTTCTGCGGCAAATGACGTTGTAATCCGATACAATTCCTAGCCATGTTTTGCATTTGTTTAGTTGCATTCATTCGCGCTATTCAGAATACGTTGAAACGAAAGCTTCGTACTAAAAGCTAAAAAGTGAGCCTGATAGATTGATTGGGCACGTTATAAGATAAGGAAAATGTGGTGACCAGTTCCAATACCTGTTCGACAAAACATGCAAATACATGTATACTAATCAGAACGAGTGTAACGTGGTCAAGTTGTGTGTTGCAGGGGTGAAAGGTTTTAAATTCCGCGTGTGTGTTCTGCCATAACTCGGGAACGACTTAACTGATTTTCATGATCTTGAGCTTATTCGAACTGGCGCATTTTTTGACCTGAGGCCTGTTTTCATGGTCAGGGGTCAAACTGTGTGTTTTTGCCCTATTTTATCACATTTTGGCACCGTTCACGGAAGCAATATTATTTCATCTTAACTTTCGATTTTTTTCTCTGTTTGGTTTTATTTCATAGTAACATGATAAATGCCGATGCGCATTTTTTGTTTTTCGATTAAGACTCCGACCCAAAATTTGGAAATTTTTGACGTCCTGAAAAGTTTCACTTGGGGGCTTTCAGGCATGGGAAACGCATTGTCGCGTTGATTTTGCTGTGTGACATATGGTTCCATGGGTACGGGGTATGGCGCCCCCATGCTTCGGGGTCAGAGGTCAAAATGAGGGTTTTTACCCCATTTTAGTACCCTTCGGGGCTTTCAGGAAACGCATTGTCGCGTTGATTTTGCTGTGTGACATATGGTTCCATGGGTACGGGGTATGGCGCCCCCATGCTTCGGGGTCAGAGGTCAAAATGAGGGTTTTTACCCCATTTTAGTACCCTTCACGGAAGCAAGGTATATTTATCTTAACTTTTGAATTTTCTTCTCTGGTTGGTTTTAATTCATAGTAAAATGATAAATGCCGATGTGCATGTTTAGTTTTTTGATTAAGGCTCCGGTTCTGGAGTTACGAGGTTTGAGGTATGACGCCCTCGTAGTGCCTAGACCCAAAATTCGAAAATTTGTTCTGACGCCTGGCAGGCTGAAAAGTTTCACTTGGGTGCTTTCGGGCATAGGAAACTCATTGCCGGTGTCGGTTTTGTTCTGCGACTCATAGTTCCTCATTTTATAGTGACGTTCAGGGAGGCTAATAACTTGCACTTAATTGGTTTTCGGGCATGGGAAACTTATTACAGGTATTACTCTTGTTCTAAGTTGTGCGGTATTGTGTAATATCCACATATAGTATATCGACATATGCTGACGAGAGCTGATTGGCTGTGCACGCAAAACTCGTAGGTGTACCTATGCTTCACTACGTTCTGCAATCTCCGTAGAGTTACTAGTATTCTAACGACTATAAAATACCAAAACAAGTGGTACAGTTGTTTATTACTCATTTCATAGTAAAATCAAAAGGAAAAAGTAAAATAGCACCGGTATGCTCAAATTTCATGTAGCGCAGTGAAATTATGAGTGCTGCGTAACCTTAAAAATATAAATTTTTTGGTATCTTATCAAAACAGTGTAAATATGTATTTATTTTTAGACTGTACGATCGCCTGACGAAATGTCTGGAACAGGAATGTGACGATGATCTCCACTATAAATTAGCGCAGCTAATTTTGACAATACCAAAAGTTTTGTGCGGTGCAAATTATAGAAGTAAGCGAATTTTGTTCAGTATGTTTTAAAAGCGTTTATTCAGTATTAGTCAATACGTTGAATACGACAGCAAAGTGAAATTCTAAATGTCGTTTTGGTAACAAGGCATGGATGAACACATGTCATTGCCGAGTTTTTAAGCTATATTAGACTTCAGCTTTGTGCACTCTTTTATATCTTGTCTAGTCAACAACTTTCATAAAAAATTGTTCCAGTGTCAGAGCTACTGTTCTCTTATGTTTCTTTATGCCAGACAGCAAAGGGTGAATACCACAACTGAATTTAATTATTAGTTTGTATCACTACTTGATTAAACTAACATAAAATTTTAATGCACAGGTCAGACTGAAATGTAGAAGGCATCAAAGGCAATTTTTTGCATTGATTGTTTTTCAATAATGTCGAATTTCATCCAAGGTTTTAAATTTGTTTCAGAGTTTCATCACAATTTGCCGTGCTGGTTTTCAAATCGAGCAAATATTGAAAGCAAATGTGCGAGCTTCAAGGATCTCCTTACAACTCCGAGTGGTACTAGCGGCGCTTACGGATCGAGAGGTCCTAGCCATATTAGCCATTTCATGCATTTGGCTTCTCCAGATCCCAAAATATTACCCGGCATTTGCAGGTATCTCAACATTAGCTATGTCTGGCCTATATATCCATGCAATATATCTACATCTATTGTGCGTGATTTTTTAACAAACTGGAGGTCTTGTCCGTAATTACTGAATTATGTAATGCATCAAAACTGCAGAGACAAGAAATAATGTATCTGTATCAGCATCTTGGTCGATATTTTTGTAATATTTGCGAGTAGAACAATTTGTTGCATTCCAGCCATTTTCTAAACGGTATTACCAACGAAATTAATATTATTGATTGCACTGTTAGTCAAGCATTGAATTAGGTCACAATTCTACTGTAGTTAGCGCTTGACCCGGTTGCTGTAATGACCAGTCACTCCAGCTTGCAAGACTAGCGCGCTACCTTTACACCACAAGTCCCGTGTCACAGCGTGTTCAGCTGCGCTATATATGCTGGCGTAGTGAGATGCCACACCTATGCGCTAAACTAGACTTTGGTATAGGCGAACAAGATGATGGGTGGTGTAAAGGGCAATCATCATGGCCAGCCTACACACAATGCTTCGGCATAATAACCCGGATTGTCACCTAGTGCCAATTGCATGTTTATCCGACTAGTATACATTGCAATCAAATAGTTCAATATATTACCATATTACAGTCAAATCGAGCAATATTGTCTCAAAATTTTAGATCCCTTGGGGTGAAAATATTGGCTTTAAGTCATTACTCCACGTGACAAATATCATCGAAACTATATTACTAGAATATGTATGCCACCTGAAGTAATATCCTGCGTTAAAATATAAGTCACATTGATGATCCTATTATCGTCCTGGTATTCAACAACAGCTTCTCAACGGTCGAAGTTACAGGAAAATACGTAATAGTGAATATATCAGCCCCTGAAAACTTTAAACAGAAAAAATTAACTAAATACGTGCAACAGTTTCTGAATTATAACTGTCACAATAACGTGTTCTTATTTCACATGCAAGTTAAAACTAATTAAGTAACTAATTTTAGTAAAATTTAGGATTTATGAAACTGGCGATGAAATTTGCACGTACTCAATAAATTTCCACTAGACTAAATCTAATGAATATAATGGTTCGATGCGACATAACGCCATCACTTCTGTTGAAATCGCGTTCCGATCGCTGCTTCTGTTATGAACTTTGTTTTCAATTCTGGTTTTTATTGAATAGTTGCTCGAATCGATGTCCTGTAAAATACAAAGATGATAAAATGATTAGCTATATATAAATGAATATCTAATCTAGGACAATTCTGCACTTAGAAGCATGTCAACGGCTGTCGCTGGAACATTTTTGTGGAACCGATGCTGCCAGTCTGTTATGGGAGTTGCAATATGGATCGCACAAATTAATGGGAAACTTGTTGAACAACCTTCGTCGACCACAACAACGCTCGATACCTCGCGATTGTCGCGTAATGCTTTCACTCAATCGGCTTTATTTGGATCGCGTTCATCTATCGCGTGCTACTACGCGTCCGGCTTTTGTAACAGGAGTAATTGACATGCTGCTACTGTGCATATGGTGCTTAACTTTTGGTCAATTGTATACTAGATTTTACAAGCTATAACCAAACATGTAGCAAGGTACTCTGTCTGAATGCGATATTTGAGAATCAATGTTATTCTCTT
The DNA here is from genome assembly GCA_030248225.1 of Trileptium ribeirensis. Classification (NCBI taxonomy): domain Eukaryota; kingdom Metazoa; phylum Nematoda; class Enoplea; order Enoplida; family Thoracostomopsidae; genus Trileptium; species Trileptium ribeirensis. Next base: position 15,189 of record JASANE010008959.1, on the reverse strand, counting down.
AAGAATTGTTACAAAAATTTATCTTTTTGAAATTTTTAAATCATCTTTTTATTGCAACAGACACTAAACTGACAACTGTAGCATAAGTTTTATCATCGATTGCTCTATTGATAAAACACATGGAGCTCATAAACTAGATTTGAAGATTTGAAACTGATATTTCTCACATGGTTCGCCTACCATTGTGTTGCTTCACTATAAGGATGACAAAATAGTTTATCCGCACTAATCAACGAAACATAGTGAGGTAGTCTGGCATTAATTTATCAAATTTACATGTTGTGGACTTTTTATTACAGTAATAAGTTAGCTGAATTAGTTGCAAACGAAATTAATCTAAGCTTTAAGTGTTTTGCTTGGTCTTTAACACGTGATAAATGCATCGACGGATATATCAAAGACTTTAGCAGCATTTTATTTCTTTAGGGTGGTTAGTAATTTAATATCGTTTTCCTGAAGCCATGTTTGTCACTATAATTCATTGCCTGTAATTAAGATATAAATTTTCAAAGACAACTTTAACTTTATGTCGGCTGATGTTGAATGATATGGTATCGTGTTCTGACAGCATGCATTCATAATTTGTTCAATATCTGGTAAAAGACGTTAGTAGTTTAAAATATACAGCAACGATAATTATCATCTAACATTTTATGAAATATAATTACTGCGACAATTCACAGTTTTGTCCGTACTAGTCTTTTCGATAATACGTCAGACTGATATTGGGCAAAATCTGCAGCGATCACACGTTTCCGAACCCCAGTTTTTACGTTGCAATACTCCGTCTAAATCGCCGACCTTCAGTTATGTCAGCCTGCTATAACATTTCGTTGCATGTTTATGTTATACGTCTTAAATTGATCCCCCAACTTTTGAGCTTGTAGCGATATTGGTTCTAAGCTTCCCACTTTTCTTTTCATCACTTCGCTTTGAGCGTCAACATCCCAGAATTGACCGCGTTTGACAGTATGTTACAGTGGTAGTGATTGCCTTTGTTGAATGGTCCAGCGTCAAAATAATCGTTATAGAATTGTCTTCAGCAACACAAAATTACTTCCTACATTATTCTTTAGTAATTTCCTATTCATTAGATTCACGCATGATATACAGTATATTACACACAATATATTGCATTGTCATATGACGCTTTATGTGATGACATGATGATATTATCAGTAATGTTCCATGAAGTTGTATTGTAAAATATTGCGTATTTATAGCAGAATTTATAGCCTGATGTTCCTAATACATACATACTATGCTGGCAGTGTAACAATATCGAAGGGCGCAGCGCAGCTTACACGTAGTCTGGCATCGCAGGTCTGTAGCCGCTTTTGTCTGGCCATTTACGATATCCTTCGAAACTAAAAATTACTCTTTGCTTAATCCAAAATAACAATATTCCACTAATTTAAGTACTTGACTTTACTGTTGGCTATTCACTATTGGATAATTGTTCAGTTGCATGCATATGCAATGCGCAGTAAGTCAAAAACCGGAAGCAATGTCACAGCCTGACGGCTATAACAAAAACACGGACTTATATAGTGACGAGAAAATCAGTTTAACCACTAAAAGAGCTTAAATTTATTCAGAATATATACAGGTTAGAAATTTTGATTTGAAATCAAGTCAAGAACATACAGGTATAGACAAAAAATCTGTAACTAAATGTGGTGGAGCTAACACGCGTTCACATTGCCCCGGCCCCTGGGGAAAGGCCATTTTGGGCGACTGCATAGGTTTAATGCCAATTTTCTAACAAAGGCTTAAATTTTTATCTAAGTCAGGGCATCCAGGGTAGGGGCCCCCCCAGGAATGGCAAGGAACCGGTACCCCCGGCCCAAAATCCCTTAAAAAGGCCCCGGTTCCGAAGGGGCAGGCCCCAGCCGGGCACCCATTTACCATGTTTCCAACCGAAGGCGCTTCGACAAACAGGCCACATCAAACCATCAGCCCACAGGCCACAATGAGCTTGAGACGGCCCTGACTAAATGTGGTGGAGCTAACACGCGTTCACATCACTGAAAGTGGTTGGATACCGAAATAGCGAAGAGGAAGTTAGACTAGCGAACTCTACAGCTACATTAAGAGTGAAAGCAAGAGTCGCTGTTGTTTTGCTGAAGAGTATAATAATCTTTTGGTTAAGTATGCTAAAGGAATGTCGCGGTACTTTTCGCGCTATCCCCCTGCACTTCATGGGAGAAACAGTTCATTCGCCCTTTGCGTTTCGTGGGGGGACAAATGTCGCCCTATATTTCGTGGCGAGGACATTTTCAGCCGCCCATGACTTCGTAGGGAGACATTGCCCAACCCCCATGAAATGCAAAGAGGTCAAAATATCCCCTCCTTATGAAATACAGGGAGAACGAATTTGTCCCTCCACCCAGAAACACAGGCGGAAAGAGGAACTCTCCCGTCAAATGCCGGTTGGAGAACGCGAAACGCACCGCGGCCTCCCTATTCGCATAAGTGCCATAGTCTTCAGCAAAAATCATCGACTCTTGGCAAAAGTAACTGATATGTTATATGATGAAAACCTAATCACATTGTTTCATGTTTCCTTATTTTGCTCCACGTTTCATGAACCGTACAAATTTTAATTAGTCATCATTTTTGCTATGAGTTGATACCGGTATATAATATTTCCTTACGTATATCTGTATCGGATCAAACAACGCCTACGTTCCAGTGTTTTCAAAACATCAACAAAAATACTTGTGTTATATAATCTTAGCAACGTGATATGCGTCTGTCCATTAGAGCGACCGAAGCGTCTGAGAATCGTATGTGTGTTTATTTTGAGGGTTTTTGCGTTAACTGTGCGTCGCTTTAAACTATGTACTACTTGCGCAATTGCAGGTATTAAAATTTTTTTACACCGACTATTAAGGCAGGTATTGAGAAAATTTTAGTGTAAAATAGTTTTATTTGTTTAAAACGTAACACTACTTACTACTCAGTTTCGTTACATTAGTACAGTGAGTTAGCAGTTGCGGAAGAAGAGGCCTTGTTTGGTTAGCAGTTTAATGCATGTTCGGTGAGGTTGCCCACACAGGAAATGGGATTTGAATGAATATTATAAATTGACAAGGTGGATAGAAATTAAACGTTGTCAGGACATCCATTTTTGATCACAACTGCTACGTAGATGATGCTGACTACTTTACAGATTGAAGTATTTGGAGTTAGAAATCGTGCACGATTTTGTACAAAACCTGCAGGTAACAGAAAGGTTCTAATTAAGGTGCAGAATCTAAATATACTTTAGTGGTGCATTTTTAAATCTCTAATACATGGTATAGGGCTTATTTTATTTCATCAGTTTTATTTATACACGTATAAAGTAACTCCAAATCATAGGACTTGCATAATACAAATTTGTAACAGCATTATTACCATTAGTATGGAAAGAAAAGTATAGAAATAAATTAGCAGTTTTGGCTAGAACCCACAATAAAACCTTCAAGTTCCATGCTGTTACCTGTCTCACAACCAAAAGTGGTAAAATGCGCAATTGTGTTGCAGTATGCTAGCAGCAAGTATTCCTGTCTCCTATGAAGCTAAGGGATTTTGTGTGTTTCACGAATTTCGAGAACAAACTATATACAACAATGTTGTGATGAATATACAACAATTTGACGTTCGGATAACGTCATTTTAATATAAATTAACCCACAAATGTATTTACTTCTTATGAACTGTATCGGCATAAATGTGTAATTGAATTTTATGATTTTCTTTATGTCATAGACTCTGTTTTATATTTCAGTTCTTTTTGGCGAATTACAGATGTAACTCATACATTACAGACTCAACATGTATATATTTATGAAATATCCTGTCAAATGATTTAGGCAGTTAAATTTATTTGGAGCTTAAGCATTAGCTTCTGCCGTGTCATTTCTTATATTTCGGAGATAGGCTGTGACATTGTTTTATCTTCTGTTCGACTCATGATTGTGTAGAAATACTACTGTAAAAATTGAAACACTTTTATTTATATGTGAATAAATTTAAAGAATCTCTGCGTATTTACTACGAGATCTTTGGTTCTGCTGTTCGGATCGTCGGTGTTTAAGCCAGCTAGTGCAATTTTACCATAAACCAACAGCTGTGGAGGTAAAAATAACTTTTTGGATTCTTTCCCAAGAGAATTGAGCATAGAAATAGCTATCAGCAGAATAGTAGAGAATGAGCCGCTCTATATATTTATTTCGACTTTCGAGCCCTGGACAACGCAGAACCGCAGAACACGTGGGTGGCCCCGAAGGAGCCGCTCCCCGACGACCTCCCCCAGCCAATCATCTTGCCCCTGGGTGGCCGAAAACCTCCCCCTTCCTCCGAGGATCCGGCTACCCCCCTTGGACCTCGAACCTCGGACCATATATGCTTTCTGTAGACTTTGCGAATATCTACCACGTTTGAACAGTGTGATGATTTTATTCTGTACAAACAAATTGCTTACGACACAGCACAGTCTAATTGTATAGGAATATGAATTTGTGGAACGCGACATATTAATGGTAAATCATATCCGGCTATCATAGAAAAATATGATAAGTCTCAACGGCGTTTCAAACTTGGTGAATTTTTGTATTTAATGATCAAATAGTTCAGCTAACTTTATAAAATGCGTCCAAACTTTGAAAGCAAATTGTAAATGTCACTTTTGGCTCAAGTATCAGAGTGTTGAACAGAAGCGACATCTCTAGGGAAGTGCCAGACGTAGTGCCCGTTGTTGTCTCAGAGAAAGCACGCGTCACGCCTCATTAGTAGTCACCGAGGGCGAGAGACAAAGTTGCGTTGTCAAAGGCCCTTTCCTGCGACCGTCAGCCCTATCGAGTGGGCTCCTGCGACGCCGCCATAGATACTCATGCCTTCGTCTCGATAGCCAAACTCCCAGTAGGCAATAGAACAAAAAAGCCAGCCAAAGCAGCTTTATAAACTAAACAAACCGGCTAACAAAAGTTCCTTCCTAAATTTTTTGAATTGCATTTTCGAAAGTTACTTAATCAATCCTGGCATCTGGCACAACGATCTATGTTGACTAATTTACAGCTACTAGAATGTCGAATTTAACATTTCGCAAAAGTTTTAGATGACCTTTATTAGAGCTAAATGCTAGATTTGATGTCTTTACTGACATTGCATAACAAAGGAAGGTGAATCCAAACTGGTGGTACGTAATCGTTGAGAAACACATTTTTGTTGGCAATCGCAGAATACCTAATGCCTATTGTCAAGAGTCGATTACGAAAATTTTGTAGAAGAGTATGACACTCGGTCATACTTCTATACGTCCACTATATGATGATGTGGTCGTTTTCCGGCTTACCCCACCCCCGAAGGATCCTAGGACGTACCACCAAGGTTGTTTGGGGCGGGCTGGAAGGGGGTATAGGCTATTCCCTCAAGGTTTTTTGGGGTAGCTCATAGCAGCTATCAGGTCACCAACAGCCAATCAGATTCCAGCAGGTGGAGCAATCACCTGAGAGTGCTACTGCTGTTTTAATCTGACTGGACGTTGGGGACCTGATAGCCTTGAGAGGATAGCGGACACAACCCTCCCCCCCAAAAAACATTGGGGTATTCCTCTCCAGGAATCCTTTGGGGGTAAACCAAACAAATGACTACATCATCGCATAGTTGCAGATGGGTATGATCGACAGTTATATTCTTCTACCAAATTCTCTACAATGAACTCTTGTCAGTGTTAATTGCTGGAAACAAGTCAAATTATACTAACTGTATGTGCGAATACCAATTGTAACTGAATAATCCACAGTTTTATGCAAAATTCTCCTTTACACACGCGTAAAATGTAACATTTGATGTATTTACGTCACCAGCAAAATAAGCTTGTTGTGTAACCAACGATTTGCATCCAACTGGTATCGGTATATGTTAAAAGAATTATGTACAGCAGTTATAATAATTAAGTTGCACTATCAACTGATACTTAAGGAGATTCAGAGGCTATCCGACTGGACCAAATACACTGCATTAACGCCTGTCTAAATTTAAATTTTTTGCCTTCATATGTGCTTGGCAGGCCGGCCCGAAGTTACCGCCTACAGAATTATGTGCGTACTGGATATGCTGTTTCATCTATGCTCCTGACTGAGCACATGTTTTCTCCTCTGATACTACGATTACAGATTGTGATAAAACGCTACACAAGCAATAAATTAGGCAAACATAACTTATTATTTTCACACCACAACGAATCAGACTGTTCAATTAATGATGGCTAAAAAGTGCAGTGACAAAATCTAACGTCGTTAAGTTCCACCCTCAAACGTTGCCTTTGTCGATGTTTTTTGATGCTATGTAGTTGAAAAAGTTTGAAATGTCATCAAAATTATGTACATCGAATAACTCGACACACAATCCACATTATATCGAAACATCGTGCTGTATGATGAATACCCAAAAACCAATTTCTTGCAATATTTTCTTACAAATTTTGTTTACATAAATTATTAACCCTGAAAAGGCAGACTCGGGGTCGGAGAGGTCCCACAAGACGGTTTTCGACTATAAATTTTGTTAATTTTTGTCTATCTCTCAGATTTCGCGACAATTAGAATTCGGTAGCCATCTTTACCCACGTCAAAAATGACAAAATTCAACTTACATTCAGGGGTTAAATGTTTCCAAGGCCTCTTAGATCCTCGTCAGCCGAGCCGTGCGAAGCTGTCAAAAGATATAATCCAGTGAACGATGAAACAAAGTGACTTTAAGAGCTGAGGGGGTCTAACAAGTCCCGGACTGAAATTCTCAATGTTGCCATAATTTCGTATTTAGCTAAAATTTCAACAAAAGCCTATAAGATTTCTGGACAGGTGTAAATGAACGCATTGAATTTTTTCAATATAATGGCAATAATGTTAGGGACTCAACTGTAATCTTTCTAATGCGGATCGTTAACACTGGTACACATATGGGGAACTGAATTGATAAAAACTGCAAAGGGATTCGGAGACCCCTCCCTCAGCCATCCGAGGGTAATTGTAAAGCTCATCCTTTTAAAGGGTTAATATATAAGTCACGTTGATCTACAGCTTGAAAAGCTTCGCCCTCGAATGTATATATGCTAACATCCTATAGTAACACATATGCCGACTTAACATACACATGCTGATAAAAATGAAAGTACTAAATATAACATCACCCTCTTGACAGAACGGTGGCGCATAAAAGAAAAAATTCTACATACAAGAGAAATATGCAAACGGGTGGATAACTCTGCTACGAACCTTCAAATAACGTAAACAGAAACCGATACAAAACAAAAACATGCCAGAATTTACGTGAAGCATAGCGGTCTTCAATACACATGCCTATTGCTTCAAAGGCTGTTCTTAGGGGTAAGAAGAGGTACCTTCTTGAGGATCCGAGCCCCTTCAAGCATTCTGCATGCGGATAGTATTGGCAAACTTGACAAAAATTGCAGTTTAAATTTGAAGAAGATTAGCACAAATTGGAAAAGATTGGGGAAAACAAAACTGGAAAAATTTGACAGAAATTGGGAAAAATTTAGAAAAACCGAGGAAGTTATGAATCCTTAGAAACTCAAAAATATAATCCCCTGACATACCTAGCAGCATCTTTCCGCCCGCTGGAACTGTCTACCCTTTGGGTCAACGGACTTTAGACACAATATGCAGCTATCATAGCAGACGTCCTTAAATATTTCAATATTTCATGAGGTTTGTGCGGGCTATACAGATTTTGTCACTGTCTATATGTAAGAGTTCCATGTTCATATTGAGCCTAAATTGATTCGATCCGGTCATTGAATATGTAGTATTTATATTCGATCTAATCGTGTGAAATCCCGTTAACACATGCACAAGTTTATCTGATCGAAATCGAGCAATGCAAATATCATCCGGACAGTACGTAATAAGGGTCGAACTTGGTCGTGTTGGAACGGATTGGGTGCAATATGACAACAAATCGGGTCAGACCTCATCGAAATGAAAGAAATTGACCGATCAGAAAGCACTACAGATTTTGCTACACGAGTGCGGTTTTCTCTATAACTAAGCATTAAACGGCAAAAAATGTAAAGACCACTAAACCTGAACGACTGTTTTCGTGTTAAAATACTTTTAAGGCCAGCTGTTGCTATAACTTTAGTGCCGACAATAAAAACCTGGGAAAAATGCAGGATAGCATCCGCTTGTTACACAAAGAATTTTACTTCTCGCTGTTAATAGTAGTACTAAGAAAAGCCCCTCCTTACTGAAAGACAATAAAACCAGTTAATAGAAGAAAATAATTTTATGCTATTATCATTTAACTATAATATAGATGCCCATAGCGGTAGGTAAGTTACCCCCTAAGGATCGAAGCTGCCATATGCTTGCACCCTCCGCCTCGTCCCTTCGCGATAATTTTAGGATTTTTCTGTTAAATTACAAAATCGAACGGGAAAAATTGGGGAAAATGATGAAAATATGAAGAGAAATTAGGTAAAAAAATTAGGTTATCCCCGCCCCGTCATGCACCGCGCCAGCTGGAACCATTTACCCTTAACCCTCGGGCCTTAATCATCTATGAAATATACGCAAGTTTATGAATATAATAAGTCGAATATAAAATTCGATTTTTAAAATTATACATTTATGCAACACTTTTCGGATATTACTTGACCATCAATAAATAGCTGTAATATACTCTCATGCCAACAACGTTATACAATAAATTTAAGGAAAAGTTTGCCACTCCGTTTGAAGCTTCGAATAAAATGTTTCAGAACAAATTGTACTGTTTACCAGGATGTAAGGGAGAGAAACATAACGGTTAATTAATATACTGGTGAAAATGGATTAGAAGTAGATGATTACATACTCATTAGATGTCGTGGTGACGTGGCATGTTTTAAGATCTGGCCGTCATCTGTGAACCATGAATACATGCAAATAGTCGTCGAAATTGCTACACCACGGCAGCAGTTTTGAAATAGCCATCCCAGTGCACGTACTCTTAATCATACGAATACACAAGTATCTCAAAAAGTATGAACATTGCTAAAAATAACCATAGGTCAGTTATATTTTTTTCTTTTCGAAATTATATTTCTATAATAATATGTCCAGGCTTGTTTTCATGCGTTTGACCAACAGATATTTATACGTATTTGGCGACAATAAGTTGAAAATATTTCATCAATACTGTTTAGTTAATTTCATAAAAACGATGTGATGTTTCGCTTGTGGATGTCATAAGATTTCGTAAGACATATATACTTAAGAATGGAAAATAGCTCGCTCTTGAGCTTCCGAGCCAAAATCACGTTAAGCTTAAACGAGGTATGCTTGATTTCATTGGCTAACTATCAGTCATGCTATTTTGCATCATTTACAATAAGATGCGTGCGCATGGTCCTAATTATGTCACGCGTTCAAATGGGCTAGCTACAATTTTTCTAAAAATGATAAAATAAGAACAATCTGAAGCAATAACTACATTTCTGGCAGAATTTTAGACAAAAGAGCTCGTTTAAAATCTTCATCAGTAAATTATTCGGATAGTCGTACACTGAAATATGCGGCTACTACAACGGATAGTGTTTCGTAACCATCAGTTTAATATTTTTGTGGCCGCTGCTACACTTGCGGCGCTTGTGCAAATTTGTCATTGTTATTTTATTGAACTACAAACTCCATTACAACAGCCAGTAATTCGGCTTAAAAGACAGTCAAATCAAGTGCGAACAAGACAGGTGCGACGATGGTGCGAGCGGCAAGGTATTTCTGAGCGCTCAAATTGTGTGGCACGCTTGCGAACGTTATGCAACCATGAACGGCCAAATTTTTGGCTTTGCCGACAGCGTAAACCAAACAGCACCGGTGCAAATAGAAGAAACCAAAATCGAAATAATAATCGAAATGACGGGAATGCGCGAAAACGCCAACGCCGGACGCCGCTGGCCGATCCAGCAACCATGAAAACGCTGCATCAGTTAGGGAATAGCATTCTTACAAATCTTGCCAAAAATCTACTTGGCGGACTGTTTGGTACACAAACGTCAAACTCAAGGCGTGACGGCGTCCAACGTCGACGAAATCCTAACGTCCGCCGAGATCCATACAATACCGAGCTTGAAGTAAATTTAGAGCGAAATTTGCTTCAAAGTATATTTGAAGCAGACATCTTGCTTAGCCCCCAGCAGGCGAATGGCATAAAAGGTTTATTTCAAGGTTTTTTGGGGGCGTTGGCTCAAACTGTTATTGGCGGCCTAAATGGAAATTCACGAGTTAAACGAAAAGTTGGTAATCCCCCGAATTTCGATCTATGGGAACGTTTCCCTATTCCATACCAGTTTGACTCGAGCGTTTCAGGCAGAGTTCAAACTATAATACGAGATGCAATTCGTTTGTGGGAAGAAAATACATGCGTTCGATGGCAAGAGAACGGACCAGGAGTAGATCGAATTGAATTTACGAGTGGTCGGGGATGCTCTTCCTTCGTTGGACGGTCAGGTATGTTTACTTAATATCTTCAATTTTGCTAAAATTTTCCCCTGGCTTGTTAAAATTTTCCCTCAATTTTTTTTCAATTTTCTCCTATTTTGCTAAAATTTTTGTCAACTTGTCTTAATTTTTTTAACAAATTTTTCAAAATTTTGTCAAATTGCTCCAGAATTTTCGTGCGACTTCGGTAAGCGGACTGAGAGGGCTACTGAGCTTACGAAGGAAGAGGAGCGGTGCAGTAAATATGGTTTGAGCGGCTCCACTCATCGAGGAGGCAACTCTTTCCCCTAAGTTCACATAAACGAATAAATTTATGAACAGGTGCAGTGCAACCGCTTTGACCGAGTATTTGGCATCAGATCACAGAGTAGTTTCATGTCAAATTCGATGCGAGGTACCTCCTTATCGCGGGAAATTTTAATAAATTATTTACCTACTAAATAGCGAAACTCACTGTTTCGCTACAGCTCGGCTTCATTAGCTAGCCCAATTGTTATCCTGCTTAGATTAGCCTTTGCAGATATTAGCCAATATATGGATATTGTGCATATTTTCACATAAGATTTGAAGAGCTACTGCTGCACAGTTTAATTTCTTGAGTTGTGTGCAGCGTAAATCCCAACAAGTTGAAACACGTTAGCTAATCTAATTTGTCTCCTTGTACTAGGCATATTTCACTAGCCATATAAGACACTGCACGATCACTGGACATGTTTTTTGAATGTCATATAGTCTTTACGGACAGATTTAAGCTTCAGCATTCGTCATAAGCAGGCTTCTTTGCAGCTATTTTATTCAGATTAGATGTGCCAACACGAGTAAGGTCTTAGCACAAATACTTGTTACCGTTGGGTTTACCCTAGGTAATCCCAAACAATAATTCGGCGAACGTCGTTACGTCACCTCTAATTCCTGAACTAAAAAATGCAAATATCCAATAGCTCTAAGTTGTTGGCATGGGCAGCCGTCACCTAGGAATCAGTACAATATTGCGACAGATACTACTTTGAGCAAGACAAGTCATAAAACATGCTAAATAATACAAAGACCACTTTTAACCAAAATCACGTCGAATATTGCTCTTTCCATCTATAACATGGTAAACGGTAAAGTGACGTTTCGAAAGTCTTCACAGTACATGGTATCTGTACTACTAACTGCAGGCGTAGCAACTATTCGATAATCATTTTAGCATCTAAATAACATAGCAAGAAATACTAATCTTGTGTCAAAATCTCGTTGGTATAGCAGTTTTTTTGTCTTGAAGACGAGATGCGGTGTTTGGTTTAAATTTTGATAAATAGAGTACCTATAACCTACATATTATTAGTCGATATTTTTCTAGCCTGGTCCAAACTACGGCATAGATGGGTAAAAGCAATGTTGTCGACCAAGATTTGCATATATTTCGTTATCATAATATATGAGTTTGGAATCCGTGGTTCTATTGAAGGTCATGATCTTATAATGCATGTCGATTTTTGATAACTGCTAAATTCATCCCAGTACAATTGTATAGCTATGAAATTCGGGGCTCTATAGTCTCCGCATCAAAATGTTCAAATGTTTCTACTATCGTGTGTATCCTTGCAAAGAATACTCCGATTTGCTCAAAGTTCAGTTATTAATAAATTGATGTCTATTAATAGAGTTAATTACTTATCCATTTCGTTCGATTTAAATATTTGTCATGGTTTGATCTGGCGAATGATTATAAGCAATGATGCTAAAAACAACGGTCCTACGCAGTATCTCCTTAACGAAATCATATCCAGATGCTTGAACTACAAGGGCTGTCAAAGAATTATGCCATCCAGATAAATGCTCTGAAAGAATCATGTGATCAAGATTACAATTACGTAGCTCAATAAAAGTATTATAATGCTTTACGAAACGAAGTAATTACAAACGCTAAAGTCATAAGTGCAATGCAGATGATGCAAATAAATTGTGTTTAATTTATATTTATGAAATTCTGTAAATATTTATTTAAAATTACTGGATCGAAAGATACATTCGGACTCGACAATATAAGCTACTGTTGATATTTCAGGAGGAACCCAAGAAATATCAATTTACCACAACGGATGTGATAAAGTTGGAATCGCTGCACACGAAATCGGTCATTCACTGGGATTTTTCCACGAACAAAATCGCCCGGATCAACGCGATTATGTATCGATAAATTATCGAAATATTTTTCCGACGTACTACAACAATTTTGTAGCACAGTCCGAGAAGGATGTAAACGATTACGACGTGCCATATGACTACGGAAGTGTTATGCACTACGACGGCTGGACAAAAGGGTTCACATTGTTTAGCAATGACTATGCTATTGTAGCTAAAGATGAACTGTATCAGACAACGATGGGTCAGCGTAATGGACCGTCGTTTATCGATTTCAAACAAGTGGGTTTCGGCTTTTTGCCACATTATTATAGAAACTGGATTGTTTTTATCATTTGACAAAAACAACATATTTTGTTACAAAATTATTTTGGTCGTGCGGGATTGTCAATCCTAATTTATACCTGATTCGAAATGAAAACTGATTGAAAAGCAGCATTGATATAATAAAATATTAATTCAATATAGCATCACAAATCGACAAGGTTTCTAATTTTAACAACTTTGCATGAACAATTTTGAACTAACCTCATTCAGTTAGCCCTGTCATGTGGCATTTGATCCTCGTGCGTTGCTATTCGCTTACATTGCGATGTTTCTTTGCAAACGATCAGTAGCTCCTAGAACCTAAATAGATCAATGGTGCGCGTACGTAGCTTTCAATCATACAAACGGGGATAGCGGTACCTTGATTTCATCAAACATTGCACCACGTGCAAATTAGTCGGGGAATAGATGGGAAACGATTAATAACGCGGTGGTCAGTAGTACTGCCAAATAATTAACATATAATTCATGCTGATAAAAGGTGTTGTTATAAAGCAGTTATATTATAGTTTTCCCTAATGAATCCTACTGTGATATTTAACAGGTTGAGACAGAGGTAGACCCTTGTCCTACATGCTCATTAAGGTAATTATCTCACCTGAGGGTCGTCTCTCCTCGCTGCGATCGCCGATCTTTCTGGTAGGTACCCCAACCTCCCGAAATCTAGTCACCCCCAGCCCCGTGGCACGCGAAGCATTTTGGGATAAATTGCCAAAAATCGGGGTAAACAGCCAGCCAAAAATTAGGAAAATGTATAAAAATCGAGGGAAACATATGACAACATTTGGGAAAAGTTCCGAGTCCCAAAAAACTCAAAAAATTACCACTCCTGGCCATCCCTCTTCCCTGCGATCGGCTGATTCCCCATTGGGATGGCTAACCGCTATCTCACCTAGGACCTTGGACTTCGTGCATGTATGAGCTTTGTTACATGGTGATCTTGTAGCACATCTACAGTACGCTGACATTCGAATCAATGACTTCCCCTGATACATCAAAATCATTAACTATAATGATTGTGTTGCTAAAGAAACGTGCCGAAACACCGCTGCATAATTTATAATGCGAAAGAGATAGTATGTATTCCAAATGCAATACATTAAAACAGTGTATATGTAACAGGGTCGTTCAGACCCTGTCACGAGCATTTTGGGAAGTTACACACAAAAATTATATTGGGACAGGTTGGCGCATGACCATTCTGTATAAAGACGTCACAAACCGCATTGAACCGTTTTGTATAAAAATATAAACCGTTTTGTATAAACCGTTTGCATGAAATGTATCAGTAGTTATATGAAATAAAACAGTTTCTGTCAAAAATGAAACCGTTTTGAAAAATGCGACCGTTTTGAAAAAATGATGACCGTTTCGATACCGTTTAAAAAAATGTGACCGTTTGAAAAATGATGAACTGTTTTGTATAAACCGTTTTGCATGAAATGTATGAGTCGTTTTGTATAAAAATATGAACCGTTTTGTATAAAAATGTATGAACCGTTTTGTATAAAAATGTATGAACCGTTTTGTATAAAAATGTATGAACCGTTTTGTATAAACCGTTTTGTATAAAAATGTATGAACCGTTTTGTATAAAAATGTATGAACCGTTTTGTATGAACCGTTTTGTATAAAAATGTACGAACCGTTGTGCCTTTTTATGTATAAATGTTTGAGCCTTTTTGTTTTATGAATGTATGTGCATATTTATTAGGATTTGAACCGTCCGTTAGAATGTGGTGTATGAACTGTTTTGTACAAAATACCGTTTGTATTTGTGAACCGTTTGGTATAGCATTATCACTCGTATTTATGAACCATTTTGCCTAACAATATTACTTGCATTCGTGAACCAACTTGCTTAAAATGTCATTTATGTTAAATAACCGTTCTGTTCTTTTGTAGTAACTTGCGATTTTGGCTAGGGACGAGTGTGGTAACCTGACCAAACTATGAGGAAGTGAGCTGCCTCAACCGACCTGTACGACTGAAAATGAGACCCCCACACCGATGGAAACTGGAACTTGGTTGAAAACCCAACTAGCCGACAATATGTGTTGTAGGGTTGACGGTCACGACCGTCCGGGAATAGGAGGCCCCCGACTGCACGTTCAAGAAAACAAGTTTGTTAAGACCGAAATCAAAGATATCAAATTTACTTGGTTTCACGGGATATAAGGAGCAATGGTCACGGAAAACAATAAGACAGGACAAGTGGAACTCGCGTTTTGATGGTTGTTGC
>JASANE010008958.1:0-15748 GCA_030248225.1 Trileptium ribeirensis | reverse complement strand
AGTTAGTTTCTTCAAATATCGATCGTCTGTGCAAAACTGCTTTGTTTTGTCTTCCCTTGTCACGAATAACTCATCAGTGGATTAAATGGGACTAGGTAGTTTTTTAATTTGACTAGTTGTACACATAAATTTGTGTTTGTAATTTAGGTTTTGTATTAAAAATTCGCAATGTTCCGAGCCGATTCGAGTGCTCAATTATGTTTATGAGTGCCTAGACTCAGGTTTGTCTCTGAGAGCCGAGCCTAGCGTGTGGTAAATCTGTGGCTTTTTAACTCAAATCATAACTCACGGCAATTAATCGAAAAATACGTAGTGTTCGTTGCGTAACTGCTATTTGACTTCTTATTTTTACATGTATTTTATAGTATTGAGTAATAATGTACATACAAATCACAGCTTGTCCCTCCCCAGCCCAAAATCGTTCCCACGCCTATGGGACTGGGTCAAAGTGGGTCCCAGGGCGGATAGCTTGTGCGAAATTTTCCACGCCCGTTCTGCGCGGGGAAAGGGGGCGGTTTTAAGGTTTTAAGGGGCATTGGGCTACCTACTAAGGTGGGATCGTCGCACGGCCCGAGGGAGGAGTCCAAGCCTCCGGGGCTGGGGGATAATCCACCCTCTTCACCTATGAGCCTGTATGACTAGGGGAAAATTGGCAAAAAAAGAAATAGTATCTCCCTCTGCCTGTATCAGCGTCTGGTGTCAACTTCAGAAAATCACATAAAATTTAATCTCGTTGGAGATAATTGGTGGGTACCTCTAGATAGATATGAATTAGAGCTACGGGCCGAAGGCGCCAAAATCTTCATGGGGTCAGCTTCAAAAAATTTTACCCACAAGAAGTCTGGTGGGTGGTGTGATACATCATCCCCAACCCCACGCCACCCCCGCTGCATTTCGGAATTCTACTGTATGTGTACTTATATATTATGCCATCACGCATATTACATTGGCATTAATACATATATATAATATACATGTTGTTTATAAATATCGCTAGGTACGTCGGCTCGCAAGCTTGGAACTATGCGCTTGCTTAATATGATTATAAAATAAAAAATTTAGTGAAAAAACCTCGATATTAAATATTATAAAATTTGTTTTGACTACAATATAATAGTCGCCGTGTTTTTAGTGGTTTGTGGCTATCACTTGCCGCGTACATTAAGAAGCAGGTTTCAGGTTGCTTTGTAGTTGTATTATAAGTATTGCACCATGTATCTTTCATAGCTATCATACGTGCAGTAAGAGCCAAGACACACCGGTTGGGAGTGTGCACCTTGTTATCACAATGCCAGGGCGGCCGTAGCCAAGGGGGTGGACGTGCCTCCTGCACCCCCCATGCGAGATGGCGTGCCCCCCGTGCAAGACACCGGCCCCTAATTAGAACCGGAAAAGCACGAAAGAACGTGCCCTCCCGAACGATTAAAGCGCCCCCTGAACGAATGAAATGCCCCACGAAGGTGACCGCTGGCTACGGGCCTGTTACAATCCTTGTACCCTTCCGCCTGATCACCATCCTTCCCCATGCCCATGGAATCTATCTATCAGGGGCGTCGCCATGGGCTGCCACAGAGGGCCGTGCCCCCAGTTTGGCTCGGTGCCCCCTGAGTTCGAATTTACAGCTAACTTGTGCACCTTCAGAAAGCCTTTGTGCCCCCCATTCAAAATGGAAATACCTGAAATCTTAGTATGGTCCCGGTCAATTTGTTTATGTTAAAATAAAGGTGGATATAGTAAAAATATCTTTACAGTGACATTTTTGTTCGTCCCAAGCGATTTCACTATAGGCGCACTGTAGTTTGCTTCAAAGTCTCCTAAGCGTAACTCGCTATAGCTCGATAACAAGGTTCTCTCTCTGTTAGACTTGTTGTTAAGTAACTGTAACTCATCGAAAACTAGGTTAAGTGAAAACAAACCTGGAACGAAACAGAAGCGTTGTTTGCCGACCGATGTAAGTGTATATAATTATAGAAGTCAACAATATTTAGGTTCGGTTGTGAAACGATGCCATAAATACCTGTGTTGGCATCCGGTATTTTAGTAAGCTGAAACCTCGTATTCGGACAGTCAAATTAGGCTGATCTGGTTTATGCCAAAAATTCGCTGAAGTATGAGTTTAACTCATTTTTGAGCTTATATATGTATGTATACATATATATATATATCTATGTATGTATATATATGTATATATCTATGGGGCCGATGTATCTCGTTTTCTGACATAGCATAGCAATGGGGACACGGCATGTCCTTGAGACTGGAAACCAAATCGTATAGCAGTTAGTAAAAAGTTTGCTTTACATAAGTGCACCCCATTTGGTTGATTTTTTATTGACGTCGTATAATGTTTTGCTTCGTTTAGTTTAATAGCAGAGTGAGAACAGGTCGAAATTATTGGCTGCCCGTTTGAAATCGAGGTCGGCCCGCCCGTTAACTCAATCGGACCCGGCGCTTACGAGAGTTAGGCATGGCGCGGCGACTTTGTAATCGGGTGACGGCCCACTAGGCCCGCGGGTTCGAGGGGGAACGAGGATTGTGGGCCGTAACTAAAATGCTTATCTTAACCATACACTTAATGGAGTCACCTGGTGTGAGTCCGTAAAATCGTACAGCTGATTGGGGGCAAGAGGTCAATTGCGCCGAGTATAGATATAACATTGTCTGTTTTAGATTCCAAAGCATCAATGCCTTGATCACTTTCATGTATCGCCAGGCTCAATTTAATGGGCGGTATAAATACAAAAGTGATAAATATAAATGTAATCGTGACTCAAATTTGTTAAAACAAACCCACGGTTTTCGAGTTATCCTGTAAATTGGTATCTGTAAGCCAAATCAAAAGTGATAAATATAAATGTAATCGTGATTCAAATTTGTTAAAACAAACCCACGGTTTTCGAGTTGTCCTGTAAATTGGTATATATCTGTAATCCAAATCAAAAGTGATAAATATAAATGTAATCGTGACTCAAATTTGTTAAAACAAACCCACGGTTTTCGAGTTATCCTGTAAATTGGTATCTGTAAGCCAAATCAAAAGTGATAAATATAAATGTAATCGTGACTCAAATTTGTTAAAACAAACCCACGATTTTCGAGTTATCCTGTAAATTGGTATCTGTAAGCCAAATCAAAAGTGATAAATATAAATGTAATCGTGACTCAAATTTGTTAAAACAAACCCACGGTTTTCGAGTTATCCGTAATCGTATCGTAGCTAAATCAAAAGTGATAAAGATAAATGTAATCGTGACTCAGATTTGTTAAAACAAACCCTACTATTTTCGAGTTATCCTGTAAATTGTTATTCCTTAAGCCAAATCAAAAGTGATAAATATAAAAATGTAATCGCTGACTGAAATTCGTTAAAACAAACCGACGGTTTTTTAGTTATCATGTAAATTGGTATCTGTAAGCCAAATCAAAAGTGATAAATATAAATGTAATCGTGACTCAAATTTGTTAAAACAAACCCACGATTTTCGAGTTATCCTGTAAATTGGTATCTGTAAGCCAAATACTCAAAAAATATCCTTATTTGAGTATGTCACGTGTTTATCCGTTTGAAGAAAATTAAACGGACAACTCAAAATATCTGATCTGAGTATTTAAGTTCTAATTACTGGTCAACTTGAAGAAGATAACATTTAGCTTATTCGCCTTTTCTTTTGAAGTGAAAAAGGTATATTAAGTGCCGTATTTGTGACAGGACACACTACATAGTATACATACACGATCCATATAAGATTTAGATTATTTTTTGCAATGCGGGTGCCGTGTCAGTTCGGGATTTTTCAGACAATTATGGGCCCCGGAGCGGCAACTTCTCAACTGTTGTAATTAGGCATCGGTCCGACCGCCCTTGCCCGCTGTCCGGGTTCGCCCCGGTCGAGCGTCAAAATTTTCATCTCTACTAGTCTTAGGGTTTATTAAGGATGACTCTAAGTTTATAAAGCTGGCTTTCGAAGAATTTGGCTGCCAGATGTAAACGACTCGTCGGGTCACAATATAGCTCAACACTCGACTTAGCAGGATCGGTGTGGCCCGTGGATCGAAAAGCTCTTCCAGATTTACAATGGAGCAAGAGCTCGTTTTATTTTGTTAGCTTAATTGTTACGTACTTTAATTTGTTTTAAGTATATTTCAGTGTGCTAAAGCCCGAAGCCACAGAAAACAAACTGCGTGATTTGAGTTGTTTTATTGTGATATCGATGAAATAGCTATCGCCTTATAGATAAGAACGGTTGCTAAATGGGAAAAGGTTTTGTTTTAAACACGGGTAATCATCGTATAGCTGATTGGGGGTAATATCTAAAATTGCACTTTGGTAATCGGGTGTTGGCGTGCCGGCTGCGGGCTAAAATTTTTACCTCTACTATGTTTTTCAAACGTTTGGCGGCGTATTGTACACTAATAAATAAATATTGTTTGTGACGATGATGCTATAATGTGTCTGTGAACGCTCTATCCACTCATTTAATAAGGCTATATAAAAATGGCTCACGGTCGTGGTGCAATAAACGATTGTGATTGATATATATATTACCGTTCTTTTACATGGGTCAAATTCGAGACCTATAATTCTATTTATATTTTGTGGGCAAGATTATAATAGTCATCGATAGTTTTATACACACAGAATTATATACGCAGTGCTGGTGTACAACCGTAAATCGTTCGTCCTGCAAAAGGCCATCAGTCATAATAGTAAATGTTGTTCTTAGTTGCTGGTTTTGTTACTGTTGCAGATGAGGATTTTAGATGTAATCCTAAATTATTATTTTTAGTACTGTACAGCAGTCAGCCAGGTGGCGGGCAATTATAATTTAGTAGTAGTATTTTAGTAGTATATCGTTTATTACCGGTCATTGGTGTTAGTTCGAACGAATTGTCTGCGACGGCAGTATTGGTGTTAGTACGAACGCGGAAAACCCCCAGCGTGTTTTCCGTTTCCGGACGACGTAGGCCGGAGGGCTTTTTTTCTCCGCTCATTCTTAGTTTCGTCGCCCGCTCTCGACGCGTACGTCCGTCCGTCCGTCTGCGGCCAATTTAGTGTAGTTGTTCACGCGTCGCTTAGTGCTTTACGTACCTATAATAGTCGGTTGCTTGATTGGAGAGTTGGAGTTGTTTGGGGGAAACTTTTGTTGTTGTTGTTGTTGTTAAGAGAGGTAAGATTCGGTTTTTTTCTTTGTCGTTGTCGCAGTTGAGTGAAGCTAAAAGTAAAACGTTTTGGTGAAAAGAACCCTACACCAAAACAAAAAACACACACAAGTTTAGTAAGACAGGCGATGGAATGAGTTAGCACACAATGTGGACGATTATAAGGTAAGAGCCGCGGTGTGCGACGGTGTGACGATGCTGGTTCCGTTTTGTGTATATATACGAAAGTAGCAGCAGCTTAAGAGTCGTCTTTTATAGCTCGGTGAACCAGTTTTGGCTCTAAACGTTTAGGTGTGTGGTTTAGTTGATTTGATTTGGATATTATTATTATTATCCTGTACACGGGACGATTCGTCGTAGGTTTTTTTGAAGTTGGAAGGCCCCGGATTGTTATGTTGAGTCGCTATGGGTTGCGTGCTAACTAACATGATTGATTACACAATGAGGTCCATTGCCAGGCCCAATAATATGCCGTGTTCTGGAGACGGGATGATTGCGTTTAGTCGAGACTGGGCTCAACTTTGCAATGTTTTTTAGCGCCACAAATAAATGTCGATATGCGTTTGAGTAGAAAATTTTATCTCAGGTGTACCCGTGCATTGTGAGGCTCGACTCAACCAGATTGGATTCAAATAAACGGTTGCAGATCGAAAAATTCTTTTTTACGGATTGTCAACTTGGATAGAGGTACATGACATCCCTTCTATTCCCTCTCCAACGCTTAAGCTTTGCTAAGCACGATAGCCTTAATTCTTTTGTTTAAGTTACAACAACAATGAGCGAAGCTTGGCTGAAGGCCACCCATGTTGAAGCAAGTGCAAGTTTTCATTTATAATCGCGGCGGTAGCAATAGAGTTTCTATGTTATCTATCGTAGTGAATTATGAAATTTGATGTTTAAGATTTTTATTTTATTATTTTATTATGTAAATATATATTTATTTTTATTTATTCTATTTTCTTAAAATGATTGGGCAAGCTTTGGTTTGAGGGGTTGGAGGGCTGGCTGTTCTAAATTCGTATCCGCAGGTGCCGGGCTGGAGTCAAGTGCGTAACCACGGGCGCTGAAATGTGGGTGGTCCGAACAAAATTATCCATTGCCCATACTTGAGAAGTGGGGGAGGGTCGGCTTGAGAGGCAGCAATCTAACGGGATATCTGATCGGAAAAGCACGGGTGGGTCAAACATTTAGACGGTCTGTCGGAGGCTAAAAACTGAACGTCTGGACCACTGGCAACACTCTCACTTTGATTACGTCCCTGATTAGAATTGTCCAGTCCAGGTTTGCGGTATTATTTTGTAAAAACAACTCTATAATATTCAATCGCTACTGAAAAAGCTATATGTAGTTGCTACCTATAGCGACATTGGTTTTGTAAGTGTACGTTGTAGAGAAATACTTTATTATTTTTCACGTAACATTATGTATTTTTTGGGTATGTATCGAAATGACCTTGTACCAAAAGGTTCTGATAATATTAGGTTAACTAACCTGTGCGGAATACATACCTTTGCAAAAAACCCCGCCTCGGAATCAAGCAGGCAGCTTAATCCAAAGCAATTATGCAGGACTACAGAACAACTCGTGTACCCAGGGGACTACAGACCAACTCGTGTACCCAGGGGACTACAGACCAACTCGTGTACCCAGGGGACTACAGACCAACTCGTGTACCCAGGGGACTACAGACCAACTCGTGTACCCTGGGGACTACAGATCAACTCGTGTACCCAGGGGACTACAGACCAACTCGTGTACCCAGGGGACTACAGACCAACTCGTGTACCCAGGGGACTACAGACCAACTCGTGTACCCAGGGGACTACAAACCAACTCGTGTACCCTGGGGACTACAAACCAACTCGTGTACCCTGGGGACTACAGACCAACTCGTGTACCCTGGGGCACTACAAACCAACTCGTGTACCCTGGGGCACTACAAACCAACTCGTGTACCCTGGGGACTACAGATCAACTCGTGTACCCTGGGGACTACAGATCAACTCGTGTACCCTGGGGACTACAAACCAACTCGTGTACCCTGGGGACTACAGATCAACTCGTGTACCCTGGGGACTACAAACCAACTCGTGTACCCTGGGGACTACAGACCAACTCGTGTACCCTGGGGACTACAGACCAACTCGTGTACCCTGGGGACTACAAACCAACTCGTGTACCCAGGGGACTACAGACCAACTCGTGTACCCAGAGGATTACAGACCAACTCGTGTACCCTGGGGACTACAAACCAACTCGTGTACCCTGGGGACTACAGATCAACTCGTGTACCCTGGGGACTACAAACCAACTCGTGTACCCTGGGGACTACAGACCAACTCGTGTACCCTGGGGACTACAGATCAACTCGTGTACCCAGAGGACTACAGACCAACCCGTGTACCCAGGGAATGTGTTACTTTACTGGTACCGCGTTTTTGTGGATGACACTCGTATATAGTGCCGTTGAAGCGGTTATATTCTGCTGATCAATAGCAGTTTGCTATTATAGTTTTTCCAAAGTTTAATCCACCTTTACCTAACAGCGCTCTTTTTTAATAATTCTAAGTTTTTCAACTATTTTATGGTTTCGCACTTTCATATATATAAATCAGAGCTTGCTTGTTTTTAATAATTGCTGATCAAGATGCGGATATGGTTGTATTAAAAACCGGATCTCCGTTATCTATCCATATCTATGTATAGATTGATTGAAGTTTTTGGTTTCTAATTTTGCTGCTATTTATTTAATAGCTGGACCAAGCTAAGATGAGGGGCGCAACATTACATCCTTAAACAATGAACAACTTAGTGTGGAGGGCTCGGGGGCAGATTCCTCAACGCAGCCTTAGCCCTAGAATGTAGCTAATATAAAACTTTAGTTTAGTCTAACGCTTAGGCTTAGGCTCACTATAACCAGGACAGCTGCAGTGGCGTAGCCAGACATTTTGATTGGGGGGCGGACCAAATTTTTTGCAAGGTATATATAAATTTCATTGAATTAAAATAACCAGGACAGCTGCAGTGGCGTAGCCAGACATTTTGATTGGGGGGCGGACCAAATTTTTTGCAAGGTATATATATAAATTTCATTGAATTAAAATAACCAGGACAGCTGCAGTGGCGTAGCTAGACATTTTGATTGGGGGGACGGACCAAATTTTTTGCAAGGTATATATATAAATTTCATTAAATTAAAATAACCAGGACAGCTGCAGTGGCGTAGTCAGACATTTTGATTGGGGGCGGACCAAATTTTTTGCAAGGTATATATATAAATTTCATTGAATTAAAATAACCCCGCGAAGCGCGAAAATTTTTTCCCATATATATTTTCTTTTTGGAAACCACAGGTGTCTTCAAATGTCATCCACTCTGAAAAATCCAAACATGATAAGGGACGCTTTACCAAAATTTTCACCGGTCACCTTGGATTGGGGGGGGCGTGGCCCCCGCCCCCCCATCTGGCTACGCCCCTGGACAGCAGATATCTGCGTATATATAGCTGACACCCAACAGTTTGAGTTTGACCCAGTATATCATGAATAGATATGTAAAAGAACACGATATATTTATGTAGGAGTGGAGCGTTTGATGAAGAAAACATCTTTTCGTTTGTGCGGTGACCTATTTTTAGTTCTCAGCCTGGTTTATTCATACGGTTTTTGATATTTCCGAATGTGGTGATTGTTGAAGGCAACGCACACATGTACGAATACCGTTTGGATTATGGCTTGATATATATATACTTGTTATTTAGCATAAATAACTAGCAATATCGTTGAATTGACATTAGGCGCTGGAATTGAACGATGGCGGTTATGGCGGTGTTGTTTCGGCATTTCCGTGGGTGTCGTCTTGGTTGGGTTCGGAACTAAATTTGCCATGTGAAAAAACATTTTCCCGTGTGTATACTTTGCTTAATAATAAAAACAGGGAAACAAAAGAACCCGTTAGACCGGCCGGGTATAGGCTGTAACTAGAGCTGAGGCGCGTCCGTCAAGCTGTTCTGTGTTGTCGATAGGCTGCGCCCAAGAGTTTAAAATTTATGTGGATTAAATTTCCGGCATTCTGTCCCAATCTTCTTTTCCAGATACGATGTGAGAACACCGCGAAGATTCAATGAATCCAAGAATCATCCCAAAGCCAACAGATACGATAAAGGCTGAGCTTACTCCGTCCGGCACCGCTTTGGAGACGGACTTGAGACGTTTTGCCGACTGATCTTGTATTAAACTGCATGGTTTCTGGTATTTCGGCGCCTTGCGACCCTGGGGCGGGTAATTATTTTATGGTACGTTGCTTTTGTTTATGAAAAAAGCTATATATACTGTATATATATCAATAGGAATAGATTAGCGCTGCAACATCTATAATGGCCGCGGCGAGAAATATTGGTTTGGCCAGGCCTGTAGTCGTAGTCACGGCAGTCATATGATATTCAACGTTTGTCAGGAGATGACAGTTGATAATGAAAGCAATAATAGCCACGGCAAACGGTGGTTGTGGATGGTAACTTAATATCGTTAAGTGGAAGCCCAAATATCACGGCAGCGTTTATTTGTTAGTGTTCGGGCTATAATATTCTATATAAGGCCGGGGCGGCATTCGTTTACTTTTAGCGAATATAGACAGTAATGCTTTTGTAGAACCATCTTTCGCTCCGTGGCTAATTTTGACGACTGCCAGTGTTACCAACGGAGATTGTGAACCGACGTGTTTGGTTCGTAGTTAGTAGTTGTTGCCCACATAAACTACAAACAAAAGCCGAGATAAGACTACTTTTGCAGCAGAGCATTGACTTTCAGGATCAGTGAATTATATTTGAAAAAGACTTTGTTTGGCCATGTTTGGCCATTCAAATTGCACACGATCCGGATACCATTTGATCCGATTTCTGTTCGCATTGCATCCGATCCGAAACGACTAAATTCTATACCAACCGTGTACTTGCGTGTACTTTTTTCACTACTTCATTCGATTCGTATCCGAAAAAATTCTGCATGCAATTTCGTATCGAAACTGATCCGGAACGGGTCTGATCGGATGCAGTGTCCACACTGTATAAAGTGCACGTGCAATTCGGAACGGATCTGATGCAGTGTGAACACGGCCTCATAGCAGCAGCCACTTAACGTGTGGTCACTAGTAGAAATTTATGCTCAACTTTTGATCACAATTTGACTGTATAATGAAAAATATGGTAAATCACCGTGCTTCAAAATTTGAGTTCACATTTTGAAACCAATTTTTTTGAAGCTTTGTTCCTTGTCTATGATTAGCTGAAGCAATACGTTACAACAGTTTGAACAGTGTTCACCAAGGGTAAGCAATACCAAATTATGTGCGAGCAATGATGTGTTGGTCGGTGGGCTCCTGCCAAACTCTGGGTTCCCACCGTTTCAATGCGACCCACGTATGCTTGCTGCATCCGCAATTATTTTATCCCGCTCGGAGCCCGAAGACTAAACGTATCCAATGGGATGCCATGAATCAAAACTAGCTGTTCATCCCTTCCCCAGGTGGTTTTTGCCAAAAGTTTATGCGACGTGACTGCCAATAGTGATCAGTACTGATGTACTGCTTACTATTTATAAATGTATTTTACTATTATATATGATTATTATTGATGATTAATGGTTATTAGCAAGTCATTTAACAATCTGTTAATTAAAGAGTAACTGCATATATATTATACATTCTTGAGCTTTGTCTCATGAGATATTGTTAATTGTGTCTTAAGTAAGTGTAAACATTGTCATTTCTGTTTGTAATATATATATTGTAAAATCAGTGAGTCCTTAGAAAGAGAAACACGGAAATTATTAAATAATGCATTCTTTACACACTTTTTATTTTATAATCACACGTATACATGTATGTGTATTTATCATGAAAATATGCGTGTATATATATATTAGTAAAAAATATTCAAACATATATATATGTAGTAAACATAAAATGTATGATGGACGTATTGTTCCTGGTTGCATTGTATACATGATGCTACTGCCAACTCTGATGGACGTATTGTTCCTGGTTGCATTGTATACATGATGCTACTGCCAACTCTGATGGACGTATTGTTCCTGGTTGCATTGTATACATGATGCTACTGCCAACTCTGATGGACGTATTGTTCCTGGTTGCATTGTATACATGATGCTACTGCCAACTCTGATGGACGTATTGTTCCTGGTTGCATTGTATACATGATGCTACTGCCAACTCTGATGGACGTATTGTTCCTGGTTGCATTGTATACATGATGCTACTGCCAACTCTGATGGACGTATTGTTCCTGGTTCATTGTATACATGATGCTACTGCCAACTCTGATGGACGTATTGTTCCTGGTTGCATTGTATACATGATGCTACTGCCAACTCTGATGGACGTATTGTTCCTGTTTGCATTGTATATATGATGCTACTGCCAACTCTGATGGACGTATTGTTCCTGGTTGCATTGTATACATGATGCTACTGCCAACTCTGATGGACGTATTGTTCCTGGTTCCATTGTATACATGATGCTACTGCCAACTCTGATGGACGTATTGTTCCTGGTTGCATTGTATACATGATGCTACTGCCAACTCTGATGGACGTATTGTTCCTGGTTGCATTGTATACATGATGCTACTGCCAAATCTGATGGACGTATTGTTCTTGGTTGCATTGTATACATGATGCTACTGCCAACTCTGATGGACGTATTGTTCCTGGTTGCATTGTATACATGATGCTATTGCCAACTCTACTCAATTTCAGTGTTGTCACATGGAAAAGAAGTAAAAAAAGTATATACTTAATTTTTAATACTATTTGATTTTTCATTATTATTTAAGAGAATATATATATTGTTTATAGAGACGAATAAATATTATATTTAATCAGGTTAAATTATTGTTATTGGTGCTAGAAATATTTGAAAATTTAACAGGAAGGTTGTTTTTCCGAGTAAAACTAAAATCTTAAGGAGGGATCTAACTGCAACTGTTTTAGTTTTCCTTCCTGGATCACGTCGATTTATACATCATATTGGTTTTTTTCGGCAAATATGTATATAATTAATTAGAAATATTTATTAACATAATGTAAACATTAGAAATATAGATTATATTGTAATTAGGTATTATATATGATACATTAAGAATATATAAATAGTTAGAATAAATGTAAACAATAATATATACTGTTGTTACAAAAAATATATAATATATAATTGTTTTATAATATTAATAAACAAATGTGAAGGCAATATAATCATGAGGTGAGTTTTCACAGTGATAGTGTTACTTTGCGGTTGAAATGGATTATGAAATGGTAGTAATATTTTGAAGATGGCTAGACAACTGTCATCTCGAAAGACTTTTTTTACAAACATCTACTAATTTCTTATTAATTGCACAGTAGCTGCAGGATTTTAGGAATACGATTATAAATAACTGGATTGTTGCTTTGCGGTTGAAATGGATTATGAAATGGTAGTAATATTTTGAAGATGGCTAGACAACTGTCATCTCGAAAGACTTTTTTTACAAACATCTACTAATTTCTTATTAATTGCACAGTAGCTGCAGGATTTTAGGAATACGATTATAAATAACTGGATTGTTGCTTTGCGGTTGAAATGGATTATGAAATGGTAGTAATATTTTGAAGATGGCTAGACAACTGTCATCTCGAAAGACTTTTTTTACAAACATCTACTAATTTCTTATTAATTGCACAGTAGCTGCAGGATTTTGGGGAATACGATTATAAATAACTGGATTGTTGCTTTGCGGTTGAAATGGATTATGAAATGGTAGTAATATTTTGAAGATGGCTAGACAACTGTCATCTCGAAAGACTTTTTTTACAAACATCTACTAATTTATTATTAATTGCACAGTAACTGCAGGATTTTCAGGAATACGATTTTAAATAACTGGATTGTTGCTTTGCGGTTGAAATGGATTATGAAAAATGGTAGTAATATTTTGAAGATGGCTAAGCAATTGTCATCTCGAAAGACTTTTTTTACCAAACATCTACTAATTTCTTATTAATTGCACAGTAGCTGCAGGATTTTAGGAATACGATTATAAATAACTGGATTGTTTCTTAGCGTTTGAAATGGATTATGAAATGGTAGTAATATTTTGAAGATGGCTAGACAACTGTCATCTCGAAAGACTTTTTTTACAAACATCTACTAATTTCTTATTAATTGCACAGTAGCTGCAGGATTTTAGGAATACGATTATAAATAACTGGATTGTTGCTTTGCGGTTGTAATGGATTATGAAAGGGGCGTAATATTTTGAAGATGGCGAGACAACTGTCATCTCGAGAGACTTTTTTTACAAACATCTTCTAATTTCTTATTAATTGCACAGTAGCTGCAGGATTTTAGGAATACGATTATAAATAACTGGATTGTTGCTTTGGTTGAAATAGAAGAGTTATGAAATGGTAGTAATATTTGAAGATGGCTAGACAACTGTCATCTCGAAAGACTTTTTTTACAAACATCTACTAATTTCTTATTAATTGCACAGTAGCTACAGGATTTTTAGGAATACGATTATAAATAACTGGATTGTTGCTTTGCGGTTGAAATGGATTATGAAATGGTAGCAATATTTTTGAAGATGGCTAGGCAACTGTCATCTCGAAAGATTTTTTACAAACATCTACTAATTTCTTATTAATTGCACAGTAGCTGCAGGATTTTAGGAATACGATTATAAATAACTGGATTGTTGCTTTGCGGTTGAAATGGATTATGAAATGGTAGTAATATTTTGAAGATGGCTAGACAACTGTCATCTCGAAAGACTTTTTTTACAAACATCTACTAATTTCTTATTAATTGCACAGTAGCTGCAGGATTTTAGGAATACGATTATAAATAACTGGATTGTTGCTTTGCGGTTGAAATGGATTATGAAATGGTAGTAATATTTTGAAGATGGCTAGACAACTGTCATCTCGAAAGACTTTTTTTTACAAACATCTACTAATTTCTTATTAATTGCACAGTAGCTGCAGGATTTTAGGAATACGATTATAAATAACTGGATTGTTGCTTTGCGGTTGAAATGGATTATGAAATGGTAGTAATATTTTGAAGATGGCTAGGCAACTGTCATCTCGAAAGATTTTTTACAAACATCTACTAATTTCTTATTAATTGCACAGTAGCTGCAGGATTTTAGGAATACGATTATAAATAACTGGATTGTTGCTTTGCGGTTGAAATGGATTATGAAATGGTAGTAATATTTTGAAGATGGCTAGACAACTGTCATCTCGAAAGACTTTTTTTACAAACATCTACTAATTTCTTATTAATTGCACAGTAGCTGCAGGATTTTAGGAATACGATTATAAATAACTGGATTGTTGCTTTGCGGTTGAAATGGATTATGAAATGGTAGTAATATTTTGAAGATGGCTAGACAACTGTCATCTCGAAAGACTTTTTTTACAAACATCTACTAATTTCTTATTAATTGCACAGTAGCTGCAGGATTTTAGGAATACGATTATAAAAAATATAATTTGATTTTTAATAATTTATTTAAGCGAGGTATTATATAATATAGTTGAAAATTTTTTAATACTTGTAATGAATGAATATTATGGTTAGAGAAATGAAAGCTTTAGATGTCAGTAAGTAGAATAATGTTAATGAAGCGCTGTTGGCTTCCAGAAAACAGCATTATCGTTTTTAGCACCATGGAACTATAACGTTGGCATGTAAAAGCTATTTTTTATATTTTCCTGTTCTATGTCGTAATCGTTTCGTGAATACAAGTGTTTGTTGTTTCTTTTGGTTCTGTACACCTAGCCTGTGCTTGTTATGCTTACGCTTTTAGACTTTTTGTTAGGCTCGAAATTGTCCCGTGAGTGCATTCGGCACCGTTTGTATGTGAGAAACAATACAAAACAAAACAATACCACAACTAGTATATTCTTCTCTCCCTGCGTGCTTTTAAGAGTTGCTGGATACGATGGAAGCAGCTGAATATGAGTGATTGAGCGGAGCGAGGTTGCCGAGCGAAGCAAGGCAAACGAGCGAAGCGTTTTTATTTTCTGTCTGGGAGCAAAAAGTCGATGTCCGTTCGTCCGTTAGTCTTTCATGGATCTCAAGAACCACTGAACCTATTTCAAAAAACTTTTTTTGTTTGAAAGCTTATCATGTGAGGATGTGCACCCGGGATCATATAAGTTTTTGACAAGCTTGCCAAAATTTATCATTAATTAAGCTAATTAGCTAATTAACACCCTAATTAAGCTCATAACAACTTTTAACTTATTAAGTACATAGAGTCGTTTTAACGGTATATACGTTGAGTTTTCCATGGGGAAATAAGAATATAAATGCATTGTACATACAGGAATAGTATAGTACGAATGTTATAGGCAAAATTATTTTCAGACTCCGTGTCCCATGATTTCATTGCTGTGCTGTCCCATGATTTCATTGCTGTGCTTCGATTATCATTCATCACCATGCTGTATAAGCCACGTGATTTCCTTTGTCTTGCTTTTCGTTGGAACGGAAGAAAACTATTCTTTCATTTACTCATTGT
>JASANE010008957.1:0-49539 GCA_030248225.1 Trileptium ribeirensis | reverse complement strand
GGAACGGGCCTGTTACATCGTATTTGGCATTAGTTTAGCTTATATGTCATCAATTGAGCATTACGTGTGTTTTCGATGTGCTTACCATGCGCTACCTGGTCATTCTGGTTTTCAAGGTTGACAAAATCTGTAACCACAGTCGTTATTTAAAACAGGGTAAATTTTAAAAACATTTTAATCTATGTATATATAAATAATCGAAAACAGTTAGTTTAGTTGCGTACTAGCTTAATTTGTAGGGCGAATTTGTATCTGCAAATTTTATAAACCGAGTGGCAGCACAGAGACTTCTAACAACTGGTTACATCAAAAACTTATAACATGTATTACATAGTTTCGATTAAGCACGCTAGAATTAGCTGAAAACAATTGTTAAAAATAATGGCGAAATTTAGAGCGAATGAACTCAAATGTCGCGTGCAATATGCTGAACATGGTCTGGCTATCATAAATTTAACACTCGAAAAATTGTCATTCATCGAAGAAACAATGTTAACTTGAACACAACTATGGAAAATCTAACGATTTCTTCCGAAACATATTAGTTTACTGTTCTTTTAATTTTTTACTCCACAAAATATCTAAAAAGGGGGAAGATTCAACAGAAGTAGGGATAAATCATGATACCAGATATACTTTTAATTCTCACCGAATATTTGACACCAACATTGTATTTAAGATACATTTTAAGATATTCTGTCGTTTGAAATTCTCTTAAAGGCTGCATTGCGCACCTTGTTTTCTAGTACAAATAAACACACTTTTTGGTCATCGCAGAATTAAAAAATCTAAAAGGAATTTAATTACGTAGTATTTCCATCCCAAACCTTATAGGATTGGATGGATCTTTATAGGTATCATCTATTTGAGTAATTCCTTATATGCTACCCAATAAAGATTAAATTATCAGTTTGGGCAAATTTTACCTTGCTACATTTGCTTACACTTTTGGACAATGTTTAAATTTATTTATTACATTCTCTTACATTTAACAAATTTAATATTTACCACGGATTAAAAATATAAGATGTAGTTTCTTTTTTTAAAAACTTTCAATCGTCAAAAACGGGACACTTTTACGTCATATTTATGCTATAGTATGTTACTTGGAATTGGTTAACTCACGTGAAAAATATTCAACCCAATTGTATTGTGATGTGTATGTAAATGTTTGCATGCTGAATATAATATACATCATTAATAGTTATACGTTCGTCCCGAAAACCTTGTTCTCTGAGTTGGGCCTCTTCGTCATGCTAGGCGCTGGGGAGTCTTCCACGTAATCCAAAGTGGTATTTAAATAATTGTGCGCGAACTTGAGCTGAATTTCTGTTTACTAGATAGTTTTGATAATAAGGGAAGTAGTAGGAAAATGGGTTCTATTTAACGAATCCATATGCATTATAGTCGATGTTGTGTAATAAGCGAGTGGCCGAGCTGAGCGTCCGATGTATGTATGAAACGGTTGTAAAGCCTGATTTCATCGAACATAGTAATAGCGCCTCCACACATCACTTTGTTATTAATCATGGTAGCCTTGATCTGTAACAGGACCGTTCCGGCTCGTTACGCGCATTTTCCTTGATTTCGGTGCCAAAATTATTCAGGAACACCAAGGAACTCGTTTGGGGGGATAGGAAGGCTCTGGTCCGTGGGCCAGTGGCAATATTGTTCGAGTAATTATGTCACCTTTTTATCATTTGTTTTATCACTTAATGCTGTATGATGTCGTATGCTATAATTTGATCCGTTTTTATCATTTGATACCGTATAATGCCATATGCTATAATTTGATCCGTTTTTATCATTTGCTACCGTATAATGCCGTATGCTATAATCTGAACCGTTTTTTTATCATTTGCTACCGTATAACGCCGTATGTTATAATTTGATCCGTTTTTATCATTTGCTACGGTATGTTGCCGTATGCTATAATCTGACCCGTTTTTATCATTTGATACCGTATAATGTCGTATGCTATAATCTGAACCGTTTTTATCACTTGATACCGTATAATGCCGTATGCTGTAATCTGATCCGTCTTTTATATCATTTGATACCGTATAATGCGTATGCTATAATCTGATCCGTTTTTATAATTTGATACCGTATAATGCCGTATGCTACAATTTGACTATCCTTTGTAACTTTATTTGTCGAGTTCTTGTCTGATCACCAGAACAAGTGTTATGCGAGACGCTTCTGACGAAATAATGATAATTAGGCTGTCTCAACCGATCTGTGAGGCTGGACGTCGAGCCCCGCGCCAATAGAAAACGGGATCACGCATAACCCCAACCAGTCGTCACCATACGCTAATGTTTTGACGGTTAGGACCGCCCGGGAATAGTAGGCCTCTGGCTGCACGCTCGAATTAACAAGTTCGTAGAGATAGAAATTAAAAATATCAAGTTTACCTAGTTCTAGCTGTATACTAAGCAATGGTCACGGGGAACAAAAAGTCGCAACAAGGTGAATTACACGTACGATAGCTTTCGAGACTACAAAGGGCGACGGATGTCGAGTTAATTTGACGGCCCGTAACCGTCAAATGTGTACCATGACCCGGGAAGTAACCGAGCATGTCGGTAGAGCATTTCGATGATTATTGCTGGAGATCGAACCGTCTCGGACACTACCAAACTCCGCTCTTAATTCAAAACGACCGTCGCTACTCACGCTAAGTTGGATTGTCAAGACAGAAACAGGACTATTACTTTCCATACACTTATAACATACGATATATATGTGCGTCTATGTGTCTCTTAGCCGACTGCGTACGATTACAGGGCTCCTGTGCCTTAATTCACAACCGTGAGCTCCCCTCCATGAGCATGTTTCAGGTGAAACCGCCCATTTTACTATTACCCGGGGGAAGACTGATGAAAGTGCCCTACCGTAGCCGCCACTCTCTCTAATCGGTGTGATTTTAGCACCGTTTTTACCTCTGCCGTTCGGGCCAGGGTGTCAGCTCTCATTCGAACCGCCACCCGACGGCGAGTCCAACGATACCCGGCGAGCGTTGCTACGCCCAACCGTTAACGCAGCAGAGCCCGCTAAAGCTCCCGATACATATATACATCGGAGCCCATGGGTGGGTTCCGACCAGCTATTACGTCCTCCCCCCTCGTGTTTGGTATCAACCGGCCCCATTTTTCGTCTTGGGACCGAATCTCACCACAGCCCCTCGATAATCCCCCGGGATTCCCCTTGTCCCGCTTCCCTTCCCGCGCCCTTTCTCTGCCTCGCCGTTCCCTCGGCGTCCTTTCCTTTTGTTGTTTTCTTCTGCCGCTTTCTCTAACCGCCTTCTTTGGTCGATAGTTGTTGTTGTTGTTGTTGTTGTGCTGTGTGTGTTGTGTGTGTACTCGAGCGACCTCTCTGTCGCTCGGGTCGCCGTTATGTCTATATCTATATATATAGTATGTATATCTATATATATATATATCTATATATAGGTATGTATATATGTATGTAAGGACACATCATGAATCGGACAAATCGTACAAATTTCGCTTAAATTTGTAAGTTTTACGGACGGACTGGACAAGGACGTTCGGAAAGGACGGGGTGTGTTTAGGGCCCTCCCGTGGGTCTCTGAGGTCCCGAAATAGGGCTCCCGGCATGCTGGGTGTTCCTGAGAAGATGCTGTACCTCCAGTCACGAGACGGCCGCATTCCCCTCGTCGCCCTTCCCCCTGCGTCTAGTAAAGATCACCTAGAAATCGCTAAAAGACGCGATTTCGCTTGGAATTGTGTGTTGTCCTCAAGTTGATGAGTTGTTCTCCATGCTGCTGTTAGCTTAATTGGATGGGCGGCAGGTAGAAACCACAGAGGCGACGCAGCAGATGGGGCCGCCGAACAATTCATCTGATTGCTGGTCGTTCCGTGGGACGACGAGGTGGCGCTCCGAGCAATAAAAAAAGAGCAAACAAATTCAAAATCTTTGGAGATCGAGCGTACCGGAAGTTGACGATGTTGACCTAATCAATCTGGGACAGGAAATCGAGTAAATGAGATTCGAATTTCAACGAACATCCGGCACTAATTGCTGGAACTTGAGGCTTAGGAGCTCATGTTTCATGGGAAAAGCGTGGGCTGAAACCGCAGGTGGCTGACCTCCGAGTACTCGGAGGGTTCAAATTTGATGTCGACAATTTCGATTGAAGCCGACTCTCCCTAAGCACGATGACGACTGACGGTAGCTGTCAACTTCAAAATTCCGGAAGTATTCCCAATTGGTCACTGAACTAGAACCCAAGAAAAGTGGGCGTTAAACGAACGACGACGATTGGATAGCGACAAAATCGCCATCCTACAATACAAGCCCGAAAGTCGACGTTACGACCAACGCGTCGACTCTTGGAATCAGTTCGATTTCGGCAGCGCGGAGCTCGGTCGACTCTACTGACAGGCTCCGACGCTAGTGCTTTTGTAGTTTGGTTTCGCAATGATTTTACTTTCTCGTGCTTTCTTTTTTGGCTTGCGTTTGGAGTGAGATTCGACCGTTGGAGGACCCGCGCAGACATCTTACGTCTCGCGGAAGGGGACTAGCAATTGCTGTCCCGGATCGAATGTTGTAAATCAGGAGGAGAACCGAGAGTATGGGGGTTTATTTTCCCAGCTGTAATCGTAACAGAACATTCACAGAAATTTAGTTGTCCATAGCACGACTTTACACTTCATAGGTCGACTTGACGTCTGTCTTGGGACGTCTCGCTTCCCACGCCGACTTCCTACACTTTTACAAGTTCCTTGAAAAACCTCCTCGTGTCGAGTTCCGTTTGGCACCTTGAGCGATTGCACGGGATGGTAGTGAATTGTAGGCACCAAAGTCGAAGTCTTTCAGATTCCCCGTGGTCTTAGGTAACACAAAGCAAAATGGGCGCCTCCGGTCCATGTTTACATGACTTGAAGTTCTTGAGTTAGGGTTGTAGAATTTTCCTGAGCTGACCACGGTAAAATTTTCCAATGAACTAAAGCTGTAACAGTAGGGAATTGCTTCAGTGTTTTCAGTTATTGTTTACAAATTTACAAGTGGTCCGTTCGACGCTCATGCCGCTGTTTGAGCTCGAACCGATGTCGCAGTTAGGAATGGAGGACTAGCCTCCCTTGGGCTTTAGGAAGCCCCAAAATTTATTTATCATCATGAGTTAAGAAA
Organism: Trileptium ribeirensis; assembly: GCA_030248225.1. Classification (NCBI taxonomy): domain Eukaryota; kingdom Metazoa; phylum Nematoda; class Enoplea; order Enoplida; family Thoracostomopsidae; genus Trileptium; species Trileptium ribeirensis. The sequence goes on along the minus strand of JASANE010008957.1, from coordinate 44,382 downwards.
ATTTGGGCCTATAAAAGATTGAACAAATTCTAAGCATATCAGCTTAAGCTTAAGGTGTTTGCTGCTCCGGGGGAGCGACGTTCTCGTGTTATCTCGTTTAATTACCAGGTTTTTGTGTGTCGTAACGGTGCTGTTTTACTGAACGTTAAGGTTACAGGACTAAGGACCCAGCGTCAGCAAAGTCGGTAAACATTGTCAATAAACTCGAATTTTATTCTGACGACTGACCGAAGCAATATCAGGTGGTTACCCTGACTTCGGCGTGATCCGAAAACACCAGAGGAACGATGCCTTCAGCCATCCAAAAATTCCACCAGACCCATTTGGTGCCTCGTGCAAATAGTTTGTAACTAAAACATCACACCCCCACCCCCGAAACTACTCTGCTAAAACAATCAGGTTTACGGGTGTTCACTATAGCATAGTGACATGGTCTTCTCTCGAGGCCAATGTCCAAAAATTGAACATAGTTGAGTATGCCGATGGTAGGCCCTATCGCCGTATTTGTCAGTGCCCTTGCGGGAGAAACACCTCGTGTTCCCGCCTCCAAAAATTTAAAATATTTATTTCCCATCCCAATAAAGAAAACTAATTGCCTTGCCCAGGCCATTTTGGTCACAAACCGAGCGAGTGCAAAACCCCGATTTTACTTTGAAGCAGTTGATCGCTGAGTTTGGCTTGATTTCACAATTTATCCTGAGTTGCCCGTTTGGCTATGTACTACGTATGACCATGTTCTAGTTTCCTTTTTCATTCATTTTCCTTTTTCCATTTAGCAGATTCGATACTGCACGGGGGTTCAAGCCCGCTGTAGAATCACATGTCTTAACCAGTCAGCCACACACGCTTAGAGACATCGACTATTAAGTCGGTGATAATTCAACTGCACAACAGTGCAGTAAGGACACTACAATAAGGCAGTGCAGTAAGGCAATAGGATGAGTGTTAGAGGGAGTCAAAACGAAAACAACCACTAAAATTTAGCTTTTTTCCGTAACAAGGGTTTTGGATTCGATATCGGTAATGACAAAATAGGATGGTTAGCGGGGTCACCTTAAGTGTACTCACGCATTAGTTTCAGTTATTAAATTGGTGTGCGCGTGCACTATGTATATTGCATTCCAATTAATTTTAAATGAAACGGCTCCTAAAACAGAACTGTATGAAGATAGATCATTAGGGCATTTTCCCGGCGGATGGGCCGAGGGGGCATACCGGTCCTTTCTATACATACATCCTACGACTTTTATATCAGAAATTTTTATTAGTTATAGAAGCATTAGCGATATTTATGTTTTTATTACCAAACTTCTCCTGACTTCATGTTTCCGACGGCAACATACTGACGCCGACGAGCCTGTACGTAATTATGCATCATTTACGATAAGATGCATGCACCAGGGCCAAATTATGTCCCGCGTTCAACTCAACTAGTCCTGGTGAACTATAGCTTAGTTGGACTACTATGGTACATTTTTATAGCTTAGCTAGTCTACATGTGACAAACAGGGAGTTTAGCTAGGCTCTGCGTGGCAAACGAAGCGTCCGGCTGAACTGTCAATTGAGAAATTCTATTTAGTATTGCGCTTACTGTAATAGCATTTTGTTCTATAGTATTTTCACATTAATTCTAAGATTTTAAGTTATATATTTGTATAAATATATACAATTAACGTTTTAAGCTGTATGCCGCTTTTGGGGCATTATTTAGTTACGCATCATAAAACCTAATGATCGCGGACTAAATAGTCTCTAGCTTAAGTTATAGAGCTCAGCTGAACGCCTCGTGACAAAAGCACAGTCCGGCGCGACACTCGATGACAAATGCATAGCCTAGCTAGGCTAGTCAAAATTTTAATAGTCGAGCTGGATTGTATGCGTGACATAGTAGTTAGCCCATTTGCACGCGTGACATAATTAGGACCATGGGCACGCATCTTATTGTAAATGATGCATTATTTATCAGTTTAACAGGAAGTTTGCGAGATTAACTAATAAAACTAAAATCGTCGAAAAGTTGTAACATCATGTGATTATGCTACGCTACAACCGTGATTAAGCGATAATACGATAACTGGTGCTCCCCTCCAGTTTGTTATTGGTGCCCCCTCTAGTTTGATATTTTGCCTTCCTCCATTTTGATATTGTTGCCCCTCCAGTTTGATATTGGTGCCAGCTCCACTGTGATATTGATGCCCCTCTTCAGTTTGATATTGGTGCCCACTCAAGTTTGATAATGGTGTACCCCTGCTGTTTATATTGGTGCCACCTCAAGTTTTATATTGGTGTTCACCTCCAGTTTGATATTGGTGCCAGCTGCAGTTTGATATTGATTCCCCCTATCATTTTTGATATTGGTGCCCCTCTAGTTTAATATTGGTGTCAAACCCTCCAATTTGATATTGGTGCGCCCTCAAGTTTGATATTGGTGTCCTCTCCAGTCAATTGGATAAATACGGATCGCAGAGACTACTGGCCACGACCCCGTGACAAGGTTTAATAAGGACTATATGTCATACATAATCGGTCAGCTATCTGAATAGGTGTTGACGTAGGTTAGTGGACAAATTTGTTCCGAATCATAGTCTCTATCTTAAGTTATAGAGCTCAGCTGAACGCCTCGTGACAAAAGCGCAGTCCGGCGCGACGGAATCATAGGAAAGCCGATATAGGGACATAATGTAAGGTTCATAGCAACATAGCACACTTCGACATGTTGATAACTGGACATTGAGTAATATCTATTTGATTCCGTGCTTGTATTTATGTACCAATTTGTAGCATATTCAATATTATGGACGTGACCATGCATTGCTCTATATTATGTTGGAATACCATAATTCATGCATATTACCTTAACAATTTAGTGTCTCAGTTAACTTGTGTAACGCCCATGTTTTGAACAGTATCCCCGATTTCAACTCATCCACTTCTGAATAGACTACTATATGCGGCTCCTATAGTGTAGTAGGACCCTCACCATAAGGTAAACGATTAACGGTAGCGCCGATATTCATCGTTTTCCGAAACACATCAGGGCGTTTTTCCTGAAGCCATCGCACATAGAGGGTAAGCCGAAATTGGAAGACCCGGGTATGACTGTCTCCTGGTCCGTGAACGTCACGGGACCACCAACGTTTTTCCCATCCTCTTTTCACCCCGTCCCCTGGAATGATGTCAGAGAGTAGCGAACCAGTCTCTTTGTTACCTCACGTTCGTAACCCTGTATTATTTCATTATGGCTATGATACTCTTATATAACCTGCACTGTATATAGGTCTCAATAAAAAGTTAGAAAATCAACTACGTGCCCCGTGTTAATCGATAAGAAAGAACAACATGTTTGTCCATTCGGACTGGCTAACCATGCACGCCATAGCCTGTGGAAGAGAATATCCCAAGCCCTGACGTGTACGGTTCGCTACCAGTGCTGATATAATAACTACGATAATGCGAGAGGAAGCCGCACTATGGACAATATAAATCGCTCCTGGCAACAACATAGGTGCATCATGTTGAAATTTACTAGGCAAAATACGCCGTCTAAAACAACTAAGTACGGCTGGTAAATCACTGGTAAGAGCGCCCGACGTTAAACTTCCAGGGAATGTCGGAACCTTGTGGGGCTACATTGGCTATAACAAAATGGAACTAAGGTACCAATCGATTGAAAACGAGGTCAAACACGCGCTCAAACTTATTTCGATAATAAAGAACGAAACAACTTCCAAGTGAGCTTAGGATAGGGAATATTGGTCTGACATTATGACCTGTGAGCAGATTTCGATGTCAACCTCCCTTGGAGACCTCAGTAATCATACCATCTACTAGATACGTGCGGAACCAATCGGGCGGAGTCCGAACACACCTCGTGAAGCGCGCCTGTGACTTGCTAAGCTCCATAGCTTCTTGGGTTTGACCGAGGAAAGTGCCAAGACTGCCAAAATTTATGATCCACCCTTGAGGTTATGATAGCCGGGGTCGTATGGCTATGGTGTTAGGAAGTTCCGCCATGCAGCTGCATACCGTTATTACAATTTAGTTTACAATGTTTAGACTAGAGTTTACTTGGGTAGTTTAGACTGTAAGGTCGTATTTGGTAGTATATCGATAAAATGCGGTACATAACAGAACTACGGTAAGTACAATAACCTACAATCTCTGGGTTTTGGGGTGGGAAATAGAGCACACAGGTCATTTATTGCTCGTTCACAGAATCATGCGCCCATCTAGTCGAAAATTTTTGTTACATACATGTCGTATGTAACAGAGTTACATACGACATGTCGTAGTTACATACGACAATATTATTCAGGAACACCAAGGAACTCGTTGGGGGGATAGGAAGGCTCTGGTACCGTGGGCCAGTGGCAATATTGTTCGAGTAATTATGTCACCTTTTTATCATTTGTTTTATCACTTAATGCTGTATGATGTCGTATGCTATAATTTGATCCGTTTTTATCATTTGCTACCGTATAATGCCGTATGCTATAATATGAACCGTTTTTATCATTTGATACCGTATAATGCCGTATGCTATAATCTGAACCGTTTTTTATCATTTGCTACCGTATAATGCCGTATGCTATAATTTGATCCGTTTTTATCATTTGCTACCGTATGTTGCCGTATGCTATAATCTGACCCGTTTTTATCATTTGATACCGTATAATGCCGTATGCTATAATCTGAACCGTTTTTATCACTTGATACCGTATAATGCCGTATGCTGTAATCTGATCCGTCTTTTATATCATTTGATACCGTATAATGCCGTATGCTATAATCTGATCCGTTTTTATCATTTGATACCGTATAATGCCGTATGCTATAATCTGATCCGTTTTTATCATTTGATACCGTATAATGCCGTATGCTACAATTTGACTATCCTTTGTACCTTTATTTGTCGAGTTCTTGTCTGATCACCAGCACAAGTGTTATGCGAGACGCTTCTGACGAAATAATGATAATTAGGCTGTCTCAACCGATCTGTGAGGCTGGACGTCGAGCCCCGCGCCGATAGAAAACGGGAATCAAGCACAACCCCAACCAGTCGTCACCATACGCTAAAGTTTTGACGGTTAGGACCGTCCGGGAATAGCAGGCCTCTGGCTGCACGCTCGAAATAACAAGTTCGTAGAGATAGAAACTAAAAATATCAAGTTTACCTAGTTCTAGCTGTATACTAAGCAATGGTCACGGGGAATACAAAGTCGCTACAAGGTGAATTACACGTACGATAGCTTTCGAGACTACAAAGGGCGAGGGATGTCGAGTTAATTTGACGGCCCGTAACCGTCTAGTGTACCATGACCGGGGAAATAATCGAGCATGTCGGTAGAGCATTTCGATGATTATTGCTGGAGATCGAACCGTCTCGGACACTACCAAACTCCGCTCTTAATTCAAACGACCGTCGCTACTCACGCTAAGTTGGATTGTCAAGACAGAAACAGGACTATTACTTTCCATACACTTATAACATACGATATATATGTGCGTCTATGTGTCTCTTAGCCGACTGCGTACGATTACAGGGCTCCTGTGCCTTCATTCACAACCGTGAACTCCGCTCCCTGAGCATGTTTCAGGTGAAACCGCCCCTTTTCCTATTACCCCGCTGTAACATACGACTGATGCAAGCCCCCACCCTCCTACATCATTGTCGCCCCACCCTGTTTCTGAACCGGTGCATGCGACCCCTCATTTTGTTCATCGACACTATACAAATCCAACGACGTGCGCCGGGCTTTTGCCCGATTCTTCGCTGACCCGCTGTGGTCACTCAAAGGTTCCCAAATTTCTGCTGCCAACCACTAGTGAGCGCCGATAATCCGAGATCTTCCTCTTAACTCTAAAACGGGCGAACCGCCCCTCATTGTGTTCGTCTCGTCGAGACATCTCCAAAAATACCCGGCAGGTCACCGCCCGCCGCCCCGTTGACGCGGGAAGACCGATGAAAATGCCCCTACCGTAGCCGCCACTCTCTCTAACCGAAATCTGGTCGAAAATTTTAGTGCAAATGTTAAGTATGGAACCTTTTGTTCGAAGCTTTTTATTGATCCAATTTTCAAGATTATTGAGCTGAGTTAGGGTTCTGAAGAATTTTTGGATGAATCTCAGTTTTGGAAACTCGTATCAAGAACTATCAGGAAGCAGAATTATTGTCACGTTTGCGACCTTTTTTAGAATGTTCTGTGTGGCGTGTGCCTGGCGGACTCCGCTATCCACTACGCCTCAGGGCGAAGATGTGGAAATATTTTTGTTAAGTCGAGTTGAGAAAATAGGACATTAAAGCCCGACTCTTGACCGAGGCGTAGCCCCTGGCTAGGGTCCTTACGAAAATTTGTAGGTCCGAGTAATCCTGAGTGTAACAGAATTACGTTTCGATCGTAGAGGGCTTGCTACTTTCACATGGCGCTGTTTTGTTTTACTGTATCTTTATTTTTTTGTTTTTCAATGTGCTATGGTGTTTCGTATGATAACTCGCATTTATACTTTGATTTCATGCATTGATGTAGTAATGTTTTGGTGTGGATAGCAATACTGACCAGGAAACAGTCTAATCATATCGCCCCTTGCCCCAAACCATGCTTGGGTTATACTGTAATTTCTTTTTTCAGCTATAAATTGTGCTAGGAGATTTGTGAATTTGCTAGGAATCTCGTCCGAATATCGAGATTTCCAAATGAATTCAAGGTCCGTGACCCTCTCAGCTTTAAAAGGAGATATAGCAAAGCTAAAATCTCGAATCAGGGTGACAATGATTTTTATCAGAGCATTGATCGCGCCCCACCTCCTTTCGGCCAAAAGATTTGTTAAGAAATCTGCGTACGGTGAGGACATGATGGACGTGTCATCGTGCCCTTAAATTAAATAAATACACATTACAAACGACCCATGAAGGGCACCGTGATTTATTGTCATAGTAACCTTGGAATATTGTTGTACCAGATACAAAGCAAGACTGCAGTCTTCGGTTATATAAGTTGCTCATTGTATGTGGTTTTATCAGACTGTGCGCCGGAAACTTCCTAAGATGTTTAGATTTTCTAGGCTGCTCCAATCTATAGGGTCACCCCATAGCATGTAAAACCGTGCGTTTTTTAGGATCTAAAATTACGTCAAATTAGAAATTTATTAGGCTCGGTAAAATTTGTCTTAGGTTGTCGTACCTGTTTAGGAGACCGCCAGCTCATGGACTGGCAAGTAATAAGAATGAAATATAGTGACGCGGGAAGTCTTTGAAATATAGTGACGCGGGAAGTCTTGAATACCAAATAAGGACGTGAAATGATCGCAAACCTTGGTAGGGACAGGGTTATTTTAAAATTATGGACAAAACACAATACCTAGAACACGCCTCCACCCTGGGAAAGTAGCTGGGTTCTGAGAAATGTTTGCTCTTAGACTCGATGGGAACAAAACCCTCAAATTTTTTTAGAGCGATTGGATCGCTGACGTTTTGGATTTTTATATATTTTCGCATCATGACCCGTTAGGTCTGACACATTTCCAGCTTTCACAGATTCATATATACCGGGTTGTGGTACACATCCATATTTCTCCCTTCTTCTCTGTCATCATAGGTATTTTGCTCGCAGGATGACATAGGTGTTCGATCGCTCTGATACTTCGAACGCGCTCTGAAATTTCAAAACATAAGCGTTCGAGATTGCCGCATGCAATGGAAATTGCACAGAAAACATAAAAAACGAGCAATAACATTGATAAACGAAAGGAAAACGGGCCGGAAGACAGAAGATGGGGCAAAGTAAAATCGGCAAACATCCGCATCTGGATTTTCGAGCCCGACTTACCAGTGCAGCGTAGGTTGCGAACAGGAAGATCTTGTAGGCAGGCTATGAGTTTGTAGGCTAGAACTAAGACTTGGTAGAGCCGAGTGCGATAAATACCAAAAAACAAATTTTGTTCCAAATTTGGAGCAGGGCAGTGCTCGCCCCAATAGTAGGACAAATGCCCCCTAGACCTTTAACATTGGTTAGGAACCAGTCTACGCCAAAAGTTCGCTAAAATTTATTGGCATTTCATATTCTTCCAAATTACGCAAATCAAAACGGACATAATTTTGCCCCCTAAAGCATGCATTTTGGACCAACTTCAGAAGCCCTTTAAGTCGGAAGAATGCCCCTCTGACATTTACAGATAGCCTAGAAATTGCACTATCGCGGTAGGTAATTAGTTTCAAGAAACTCTTTATGATCATGCAGACATATGTTCACAAACTTGACACAAAAAGCTTCCATAGAATGCATAAATTCGGATCACTTTGGGGCCATGTCCGTAGTGTTTGTAAACGGAGACAATGGCACCACGACCATTTGGGCTGCGCTACCAAACATAAGAGCTATCCATACTGATCCCTAATTTCGGGAATTGTTTACCACCATTAGAAAATATGTTCATAAATCTGACACGATATGGCCCCATCGGATACAATTTCAGCTCAACTTGATGAACTCCATTGTTCATAGTATTATTGGTCCAAGGGATGACCTCGGGATTTTTTGGATAGCCCGATAACTTGACTATGCAGATAGAAAATTACTATCGGAAATCATTCCCATCCATTAGAATACACTTTCAATAACTTGACATTAAGTGCCCACATAAAACATACAATCTTTGGGCCCCTCTTTCAATAGCAATTTTTGTATTAGGAGTGCCTGTCCAAGGTTTTTGGATATATAGACGACAAAACTTTCCAAGGAACACATTAATTCTGCTTAACTAATTTGGATTATCGGAAAATCAGCTAACAAAGCTAACACAAAACGCCCCCCAGAGGAGATGAATTTACGCCAACTTTGACTAAGTACGACAATAGCTCCAGGGCTCGGACGATTGCCCCCGGGCATTTGGCAAAGATGAGAGTTGCACTTTCATGAGAAATTATTGAATTGAACCAAGGGTCGAAATCAACTGAGTGTTGGGATACAAAAGATGACATAATCTTGTCCAGTTGCGAAACACCAACTTGAATGTGTTGATGTAACATATATCCAACATGACAATAACCGGGAAAACCCCTGGCTAGCATAGGACAGTAGGTACTTTACTGACTAACTAGTTTACAAAGCGGGATCGGATGCCAACAGTAGGAAAGAAATAGCTAAAAGGAACGAGACAGGTAATGGTACATAAGGTTCGCATTGATATCTATTCTACAAAGATATCTTGGAACATTAAGAGTTTTAGCAGCAAATAGTTTCCAGTAGTACAGTACAAGTTAGAAGCAGCATTTGTATAACACGGTAGACGCGAATATAGGGCTTAACAAGGCCCTTTTAATTGGACGTCTCTCCTCGGGACATGCCTAACTGTCCAACTATTAACCGTTTCTCGGCTATAGGTTCTTCGGAATCTAGCAATTATTAGTAATATTATTATCTAAATGTCGTCAGCTCGGTTGGGTCGTAAACGGACCTGGCTAAAGACTAGTTTACCATACTTGGGATACCACCAGGCCACACAAAAATGGCAATGTGGGAATGACTGAAACGTCGCTTTACGAATAAGCATGCACTCGCCTCATTAGTAAATACGTGCTTAGTGGAATATTAACTTTACGCTAGTTCCTAGTTTCGTGACGTAGTAGTCACCGTTGCTAGCTAAGGTATTTGGTGGACTTCCGTATTTGCGCGCTAGAAGATCGGGCGCATAGATAGTTTGGAAACTCTCCAAGCCACACAAAACTGAGAGACCATCGCACTCATAAAACGAGATAACTTCACTAACATATCAGATTAGTAGCAGGTTATTTGTAAGTTAAATCTTAACTTTATAAAGGCTACGCTCTGCACGCTGCTGGGGTACGCCTTACTAGTCGAATTATGAAAACGATGTTTTAGGCAGGGAAGGTTAGGTTAAGTATAGGAGATCAGCAGAGAATTGAGCATATCTTAGGTGTACCTCATATTTTTAACATAAAATCTACTCGGGATAATTTATGGTTTGGTCTAGTATGACTTTTGTTAGGTGTAGCTGCTAATCCCAATAGGGCTAAGGTCGAAATTTGTTAGTGCTGAGACGCAGCCTCAGCTACAAGTATACGCAGGTCGGGATCCATATCGACTGGCGTAACATGCGAAACGAAGATGGTGGTAGGACCTACAATTGTAAGGCGATTGATCTCTAAAATCTTAAATTTACTAGGTTCAATCTAAGTTTTCATGTTCGATTATTGGGTACGGGAGCCATGAGTTGAACTTGGAAGTTGAAAGCATAGATTACGAAGAACTTGGGCAGGACCGAGGTTGACACGGACGTCGAAAAATTCCAACTGGCACCGTGTTATCATCCTTCAGCTCTGTAGCTGTGAAGACGGAATTTAAAATCCACGGTGAAGAAACTAGAATATTACTTGGGTTTAATTAAATACTAAGTGGTGGAATTAAGCCTAACAGCGGAACGTTATAATGTCCCCGCTGTATGGAACTTTTGTCCCCATGTAGTCGCGACCCTACCGTATACACAGTCAAGGTGACACCCATACTTTAATTTAATTGCGGGCGGTGTACGACACACCCTAGCTACTACATTTTTTCTTGAGTGTCGCACACACGTTTGGCTACCAATTTGACGCCAAGTAACTATAACGGACACCGCCTGTAGCTAATGCGGTTTATCAGTAAACTATCCTCTGTAGCTTTTTTCTAAATTATTAATATTTGTATCTAGCGCATATGAACATTGCTCAAATAATTTCAGACACTATCAATAAAACTGCCCAGAAGACACGGTCGAGAAGCGGTAATACACGTAACTAGCTTGAAGAAAATTTATTAAAAAACATGGGGGTCTAAGACACCCAGGTTGCCGACAGTGTGATTGTCAGTGACACTGGGTAGTGTACATAGGTCCCAAACGAGGGGAATATTATAACGTGATCGCAGCATGAGGCCAAAAGTTGCTCTCCCCTCCAGGGAGTTAGAATTTCGTGACATTGGCAAAATAACCTGAGCTTCGAATAAACTCTAAGAACTGCCAGAGTGCGAGTACCGCTCCCCGTAAGCCGACTGCTGTACTAGTTTAACTATGCAAATGGAAGAGCGCGAGAGAGGAAAGCCCACCAAACCTAGAAACTAATACGCTCGTGAAAAAACTTTACATACGCAAACAGTGATCAAATTTATTCAATGAAATTACATTGGCACGAGATCATTAAGGCTCAGGCCAACGGTTAGGGGTCTTCGGGTAGTACCCGTACCCGTGCGTACCCGCGGGTAAGGGCGGGTACGGGTAAACACATTACGGGTAAGGGTAGACATCGTGATTTTACGGGTACCCGTGAAATTTTACAAATATACAATTATCATAAAACAACTTTCTGAAATGTCCGAATTCGACCAATAATAATAATAATAACAGTAATACTTTTATAGCTAATAGATTAGCTTTTTTGTCCAATTATAGATAGATGTAAGGCGAAACGGAAGCGTTTTTCTGTTAAACGGTAAACTTTTTCGAAAGCATATTTTGAGAACGAACCAAACACATAATGGTTCGCAATCACAGTGTAATTATCGTGTTGTTTTAGACTACATAATAATTCATCACATTTTGTAGTTGGCTTCAGCAATTATAACGGGTACCCACGGGTATCCGCGGGCGGGTAAAGCCAAAGTTTCTCGGGTACGGGCGGGTACGGGGTGCCAACTCACGGGCGGGTACGGGTACGCAAAACGGCTCTACCTACGGCACGGTCGCCGCATAAGATACCAAATCCACCTTTAAACCCTCAGGGATCGTCGGAACCATGTAAGGCCACATTGGTCAAACTCTTGCTGAGTGAATTCAAACCCAATTTCAGTGTTATCAAATTACATGCATAGACGAAACCTACTCATAATACCGCATACTGTGGAATTAACTTTCGAGTGAGATCCAGTACAGCGGCATGACATTATGCTCTGTGAGTAGATGTCAATTCCAGCCTCCCTGAGACTTCAGCAATTATACCAAATACCAGGCACGCGCGCATCCAATCAGGAGGGGCCCGAACACACCTGGCCTATGTCACCTTTAAGGGCAGGCCTTTATAATGTTAGAAAAAAGAACATGTTAGAGCGGGGGTTCGGGGGCGGCAGTCCCCCGACTTAGGCTTTACTACATGGCTCACACAAGGACCTTAGCTTAGGCTAACACTTAGTATATCGAGAACGGCATAGCATGCATTTCACTTCCGCCGCTAAAGGTTACATCGGCCACACACCTCATGCTCCATAGCTTCTCGGGCATGACTAAGGAGTCGCAAAAATCGCCAAAACTGCAAATTTTGGTCCACTCTTGAGATTATGATAGCTGGGGTCGTATATCGTGCCAGCGTTGGAGGCAGAACCATGGCGAATTTTTACAAGTTATGGAAACTCAGCATTTTTTCCTGTTTTTGCTAAAATTTTACCGAATTTCTACAAATTTTTTCAGAATTTCTGTGTTGTAGCAACAATTTTACTCTCCTACAGCTTAGGGGAAATAATGAGCTTGAGCTCTGTAGCCAAATAGCACGGTGTCATTATGTTACCCGGTTACAGCAGTGCTTCGGCCACCCGATGATTGTAGTGAACACTGAGTTGGTCATTTCCTAAAGCAGCCAGTATAATTATGCGAGACCAATATGCCGTACTATGGTAAAAGGTCGTATCTCCAATTTTGACGAAAATTTAGTTGGGCGTATCTTCATACTAAGCAGAAAATTCCGAATCGAATAATACAATCAATGTTGACGTATATCCATTATTAATGCAGAAATGGGCTATATTGCAGTGGTAAAAAGGCGTATATACAGATATAGGTTCGCAGTTTAACTGGTAAAAAGGCGTATCTCCGGAGATGCGTCTTTTTACCGTAGCAGTACCACAGCGCTACGGTAAAACGACGTATCTCCGGATATACGTCTTTTTACCATAGTAATCATAGAAATAGCTGCGGACATACGAATTTGTTTTCTTATAAATTATAGTAATTATAATAATTAATTTGACTTACATAGTGTTTAGGGAAATGTTATGGCAACATAGCATAAGGAATTACACAGCAGCTATGAGAATCAAACTTAATTTTGGAAAAAAATTGTAAATTTGCAGTTGTGGTCAGAAAAATTTCAACGGTTTGGTCAGGTCCGCAGACATTACTAATGTCTGCTATATGCTTAATAATGGTTAAAATTTCACGGTAGATAAGAATCTGAAGCTAAATGCAATTACATTAAAGCGATGTTGATGACGTAGACGATTTAACGCAGCATCTAGTATGTCTTACGGTAGATATAATCTTGAACACTGCGTTGAAGTATTCAAATCGTTTTGTGCATGATTAAAATTGAAGAAATACATAAAATTTCAATGCCCAATTACAGGTATTAATACATATTATGCTAAAAGGAAACATATAAATAAGGATTCGATAGAATTCAGACGATGCTTAAATCATTTCGCACAATTTGTAATAAAATATGTGAAAATATTAAAAATAGCAACATTCATAATGTATTGGAAGGGAGTGAAATCACATATAGAATTACGCACGATAATGAGTTAAATTTTCCACGTTTAAGTTTTAAACAGTTGAAAACTTTTGTTTCATAAAACAGCCCACCTGAAGTGTAATTACTTATCTTGTAGCTAGGCATTTCCAAGAAAAATAGTTTCACATACATTATTAATCATTGGTTCACACGAAGGTAAACTGGTGTAGTATACAATCTAGCATAGATATAAAAACAAACGCAAAACTTTCGACCTATTCGCGAATGATTACGTAATTAAAATATGGTTGCAATGATATCAGCGAATAGTTCGCGAAATTCCGTGGTTGATTTGCTTCGATTGCTGGACAAGACTGTGTGTATAGTACGCACCATAAATGACTGTGCCACTGGCTCTGACTCGCTCGAGATTTCGAAACTATTAAAATTAATAAAATCTATTTTAGAACACATTTTTTTTGAGCGAGTACGGAGCAACAGTCGTTTTTGGCGAGTGCTGAACATTCAAACCACAGTTATGGGCAGCATCAAAAGCAAATTCTTCACGATAGACATTGATCATTTAATGTTTGTTGAACTTTTCGTGAAAGAATTGTTGCTTCTATTTCTATCCGTAGCCATATTCAGCACTTTATGCATATAAGCATTTCTTGCTTGGTCAATCACAGTACTGGTAACAGCTATTACAATCGCTTTTTGCGCTCCTCTAACCAGTAACTACTGAGTCCTATAGGACCAAGTACAGCATTGCTAACTATAAATAATATAATTAGCTTTCGTGCTGTAACACCATGAGCAGTGTTGTCAGCTGTAAGCTGCCGTCAACAATCGTTAACACTATTGTTGTTGTTTTTCCTCATTTACAATTACTTAAATCCGCTTGTTAAAAGTGAATTGTTTTTCCTCTTAGTACATTAAATTCATTTTTAGCTTAGTAAAGTATTCAACAGAGTAGTCCTGACAGATAAATTAAAGGCAAAACAGATTTTAATTCTGTCCAACTGGGACCGAATTAAAATCTAATAATTTATTAACAATATTGCTTTTTAACTCTGAGAACAAAATTCGAACATAGGCTATGAATCAATGAACACTTTTTGAACAGTTTATTCAAAAATGGCCAATGGGTATTGAACGATCAAGGATTATTTATCTAGGTCAGAGCAAAATATTTCAACAAATTCAGTATAAGAATAATATCAAAATGGTAACAAATATTTTACATGGTACAGGACATATTAACACGAATACATTGTTTATAAAAGAAAACTAATTATTCTACACTTTGGAACTTTTTTCCGTTTCCAATAGGCATTCTCGTACCAAAATTCGTGCATGAATAATATGACGCTTCAGGCGTTCTGCTGACATTTTGTTACCGGTGTACGTTGGTCTAATATCCTTTCCCATTTCTTCAATAACAGTCAAAAGTTGTGAATATTTTGAGTGAGCAGCCTATAATAAAGAAAAACAATAAAATAGAGTATCTTTTGTTCCGTACGCTGAAATAACGACTATTATACATAATGTAATTATGCTTAATTTATCGATTAGCTTACGTAATGACGAATTTATAAAATATTTTGATATACAGCTCAGAAATAGAACTAAATCGGAGACTAACTTTAACTATCAGTCCTTTCAAGGAAATAGAAATATCCAGATTGTTTTATAAACACGGTATCCCTGTCCCTCAAGCGTAGCTCAAAGCATACAATACACAAATATGTATCAGGGGGTAATCGGAATTCCGGTACTGGCGAAAATCGTGTTCCGGATGCGGTTCCTGCAAAAGGTAAAAATCTTACCGCAACCGGAATTCTGGTTTAAAATATTGTTTAAAATTCTCCACAATTTTTCTTCATCTGCGGTCCAAACCTGTAATATATATGTAACCTACGTTGTCCATGGGGTGCTTAGTTCCACCGTAGATTAAACACAAATCAACAGTTGGTTACTACAAGATTCTCCAATGCGAGCACTACAGACTATTTATTTTATGAGCTTATTCCTAAGGTCTTAATGTGTCACAACTTATATCGGATATAAAGTATTTCTCGCACTACAACAAATTATAAATGCTACACACATTAGTCAGATTAACGGCTGAACCATACTCACCCTGATTGTACAGCTTCTGAGGCCCTGATCTAACTGCGCAACAGCTTAAATAAACTTTCTAAACCCAATTTCTTGGAACTCAAAAGAAACCTACTTCTGAAATGTCTGTAACCCGTTAATTTTAATATAATTGCTGCCAACCGAGTTGCGAATTTTTGAATTGTAAAATTCGCTCTCTAACATAAATTTTAATATATGCGTTATAGAAACCTTTTTATAAAATTCTTGGAACCTTTAACTGAAAACAATTTTTTAAGATTTTCAAGAAAATTCAGCAGAAATACACTTACATATCCGCTAATGTAAGTGTAATGATTAGGACACTCGAGGCTTACACTCAAATCCGATAAGTAAACACACTATAGCACTGGCACACAAATTTTACAATTTTTAATTGTTTTAAAACTCTCTTAATCTTAATAATTCCAAGAATCAATAAAATTCTCATTAGCAGAAATAGGCGAGGGGATGATATCCGTAATTTCTTAACGGGTGGGTCAATTGAAGCCAAATTGGGTATACAGCTAGAACGTGCCCTATGATATTTGGCATCAAAATCCGCATATGCCAAAACCATCCCTCTGTCCAGTTTTGTATGAATTTCGGCCATGAATATATATTTTGGAAACTGCTATTTTCAAAACAACTAATTTTAAGATTTTATACACACGGCACAAAATATGATACATACACGTCACAGCACTATTACACATGTTATCTATTTTATACGCATTCATTTCTTCCAAACATCAACAGTAAACAATTTCACACAACGTTTATATAATATATGCCATGTACTAGAATACACACGGATAAGCAACACGCTATATAAACGAAACGATGACGCAACTACATTTAGGTTCCCACGGTAATACATCGTTACATATACACAATGATCAAGCTCCAAAACAATCAAACAAAAGAAAAGATTAACTCAGCAAATTGCCATGTGAAATGTAAGTAGGACACAATTTTAGTAGGGATTTTTCATCTTGACCCTGCAGGAGTTTGTTAGCAAAACAAAACCAAGTCAATGCTTGTAGCACCTATTTTACCCAGTCAGAAGTTTGAGATGTATGTTAGAATTAAGCCCGTCCAACTCGGTACGTATCTAGAAGTACTTAGATGTAAGTTTGGCTGGCATAAACTGCGTCAGGCACCAGCTAGTGCGCTTGTAAACTTTGTAAATCAATCTACATTGGAGTAGAGTAATATATGTGCAACGCAGCCATAAACTGTTTTCTTTGTAATGAACGGTATTTATTGAAACTGTATCACAGTTTATTTCATTTATAGCATTTTGATCAGGTCACCATCATCATCTAGCTGAGAGGCACTTGTGATCCAACGCTAGCCTACACATTGTCTCTAACCACTTACCAGAAAATTATTGTGTACCTTCTTTTATTTTCTTTTAGAACTATATACTGGGCTCTCCAAATTGGGGTGGGGGTGGGTGTCCTGGCATTTTTCGGTTCCCCCTGGTTCAAAACAGGTGCCCCCCGGTTCATGCCAACTGGAAAAATTTTGGGCTCCCTCCGGTTCACCGCCTCTGGGAAAATTTTTTAGTTTACAATCGGTCCAAAGTACAAAAAATTTGATCAAAATTTGTACTAAAATTCTGTTCTGAAGCTAAAAATTTCGCAAATTTTGTCAAACTTTTCTTCAAAGTCGCCTTTTCTCTCCATCAAAAGCGTTTTGGCAGTATTTCTGACACGATTTTTAACCGTTTTTTTCTTGGAAAAATGCACCCTGACAAAATCAGGCGCCCCCCGGTTCGGAACCAGGGGGCCGCCTGGCAAAATTTCTAGCGAATGGAGAGCCCTACGGAATAACATATAGCAAACGCATGTGCAGTAAAGGGGGCGGTTTGAGACAGAGCGAAATGGTTTTCCATGCGTTAGAAGCACATTCAGTTTCACGCAATTTAGGCACAGCCGTATAGTGAAAGGTATTTCTTTGTGATGGATGTCCAAAAACCTAAAATTGATCGACAAATACAAGTTATCAGCTTCCGCGGTCTCTTGAACATTCCAGAGAGACAATAATGTAATCGCAATACGTTAAGTTTAATGTAAATGATATTTTACGGCATTTTAAATCCAATGTACCTTCATTTCTTTCTTCACCTGTTCTACTATGTATAACTTTCGAAGACCAGGTTCCGGTGCCGGTTTAAAAGGATAGTTCCGGTTCCGGTAAATTTTAGTTCCGGTTAATCCCTGACAAATATATATTTAAATTTCGAACAATAAAAATTATATTCTCACAAGTATATTATATCAAGTTTTTAATATTCTGGGTACTTACACAATATTCATACTCTTCGGAGGATGACATTACAAAAACCGTCATCGACTCAAGTATCATTGCTCGAATTATTCCAACTGTAGTTAATTTCGCTATTGAAGTACATTTTTATGTAAGCACAGCCGACTTGCAGGTGAGTTGTTTAAACATTCGCTGACCCATAGAAAATGCATACTGCGCCATGGTCGTGTTATTCATCTGTACATAAAATATACCTAAGACAATGACTGAAGAGGTTTCATGGAATAGGAGTTATGTGTGAATCCAGTTTAGGTGCGTATACCAAGGTTGACCTTTTGTCACAATCACAAATTGATCCAAGCAGAAATTAGCGTTGTATTTTTCCCACTTTGTATTCGCTTTTTTGTGAACGCGATCATGGGCTCTGTGATGCACCAGCAGAATTTGCGTTTGCGTACTTTTGCGCATATCACAATTTTGTTCGCGTTCATTAAATAAAATTCTGAATCAGACAGCAATGTTCACGATCTATTTGTGTATAACAGCATACGACAAAAACGCCATTGGTAATTTGATCGTTAATGCGTTTTCACTTATACGCAGTGAGCAAAAAGCGCGTGCTGCATCGCAAATCGTGTACGCGTACATAAGGGAAATTGTGATTTGTTCGGGAGCATCCCTTTTACGATCATGAACTGACTTGACAAAAGAACAATCCAGGTGTACGCAGCTAAAGTGAACGCACGCATTATATTCCGCTCTTTCCAAAAAACCCCAGTTTTCCCCGTCGAATATTTGCGAAAAAGGCAACCCTAATACAGATTAGCAATTTCTATTTATGTCCCCAACACTGAAATGCTAAATCCCATTTTGTCCTAAACATAAACAGCCAGAAATGCCTGATAACTAGCCGATAAGAAATATATGGTCATTGTGGTGATCAGAGGATACTGTGTATCTCCGCAGCCACCATTCGTTCCTTGTGCAAAAGCTTCTGAGAGAGATGACAGCTTAAACACGTGTCCAGACGTGACACCACACTTCTACGCTTCCCAAAGCGATGGCAGTAGTGCAACCTATGTATGGCGGCTGCCCTTTTGCAAATAGCCTCACATTTTCCGTGCTTTCCTAGGAGATTAAACACAATAAAAATGTGCGAGCCAAACAACTTAGAGCCATCCAAAAATAAACATGGAAGACATCACTACACTGAAAGATAGCCTTCTATTATTACTTAATAATATTCTATTAATACTTAAAAATACCATTTTTGTACCGTTACAACTTAATGAAACACTTGACGATCCTCTGACAGTAGCAGACTCATGAGTGTTTATAGTGGAATTGGATTTTATATTTCCTAGACGATCAGACCCCCTTTCCCAGCCTACAGCACATGCACCGAGGACGCTCGGATAATTTTCCGAAAATTGACAAAAATTTGGAAAACACTGGCAGAAATTAGAGAAATTGCGAATTGTGCGTCCTGGCCATCGAAGCATTTTAGCTTCCATGAAGCTGATTAGATTTTCAGCTTCCTGTATTGAAGGCAAACAATAGCAGCACTACATAGCAACTCGGTGAATAACCGACCTGCATACGTTAGACTTCATTCTGGTGCTTAATGTTCGATCGGACTTCATACATGGGGAGCCGAAAATTTTCTCAGATGGGCACCCCTCCCCAAAATATAGAAGCCAGATATAAATAAGAACATAAGTAAATAACATAATTAGTTGTCAGCAGGTAACAATGTCTGTTACACCGTGCCGTACTAGCATGATTAGAATTTGTCGCATTCCACGGTACATCTTACTTATATAATATATTTATTCCATCTTGGCGGAAAATAGTGAGTTGTAGCAGGTCTTGGTCATATAAGTTCCCTAAGTTTATTTATACACACTACCGCAGTTTAGAAAGATGTGTAGTGACGTTTTCTCTGTTTGCAAGTCTCACAGTGTTCAATATGAGACAGTCGTATGATGAACGATGAGAATTCAGATGATTATGCCTATTTAAGACTGGTTTGTTGGAACTGGGGATTAGCACCCCTAACTTTTCTCAAATCCGAATGGTGCAGAACTGGTTTCCCCTTAGCAACTCAGACTTCTCCAAGATTAAACGAGCATTCAACACACCACCGGGCCCTGAAAACTCACAGCCAGGCCATACGGATTGGTATACATATCAAGAATGCCTGGAGTATTTTAGCCTATGGAAAAATAATGCTCTAGCAATTTTTTCGACAACGTTCAACCATTTTTAACAAATTTCGAACTCGTAATACTCTTTATTTCTTATTTTCGAAAAATAGCCTTCGAAACCTATCAATTATATATAGCTGGCAAGAAGAATTAACATTTTAGCAAGCAATTTCACACTGGAAGCCACGTCCCTCATGTTCTAAGGTCATGGGCAACGCAAATATAACTGCTTTCACTATAAATTGCAGCTCGAAATCCAATAACACGTTCCTTGGGTAAATGAATTGTGGATTTCTACTGCACAATGAACAATATAATCACTGTCTTAGCAGTATGCAATCTCTACGGACACCGTTTAATATGACTGTACACAAATGCGTTTACTTAAAATTTTCCTGCAAATTCCAGTTTTTTGGGCATTGTCAGAATTAACAACTTACGATTGCCACCCAAACGCGGCACTCCCAGAATTGACCCCTAAGTTTTCAATACGTGTATAGAAGCCAGAATTACGAGCCATACAGTACCTGCCGGTAATCTCAGCTATTCGAAACATGTTTTGTAGTACTCTCATGAAAGAGATAGTTAGTTGTGGCGCGTTCTGTCACTGTCTCTAGCAACTAAACAACTTAAGACAGCGATTCATTATTCTGTGAAGCCTAGTAGTGCTTACACCATCTCTAATTTGCAATGGTTTGTTTCAATTCACGACAAAAATAAGTCTAGCAAAATGAACGCCCAATATGAAGGGACCTAAATGTAAACGAACGTTATAACACTCGTGGACGTACGACCTTAAGCGCTAACAAAGTTTTATTGTTTGTAACCACATGTTTTTCGCTCGTTTATGAACATAGTAATCGCAATCAAACACGTGTAACGTTCATTTATAAACGTTGCGTCCGTTCATTTTAGTTATTTTTATACGTAATGTTTTGTGTTTACATGATATTAGCGCTTGTTAATTACAAAAAGTATAAATATTTCAAGACACTTACCGACTGTATATGCATATTGTGTTGGGTATGATGAATACTACCGGACATTATGGCCAACAATTGCAGTGATTTGTTGGAATAGACGTAACTACCATATATCTGAAATACCAAGTAAGTAGTGCAACCTTCAGCAAATTGTACTCTCACATTCCATTCAACATGTTATTATACAGTGTTCAGCAAAAATTCGTGCTACATTCCGTGCCTTTGTAGGGTGACTAAAATAATGTTTCCTGTTTAAATTAAGATTAAAAATATATTTTTGCGCAAATTGCTTTCAATCCAGTTTTGAACAATCAAAGTATCTACACTATCCACCTTACATGTAATGGAAACCATAAAAAGAATCCATTATGATTCGACAGTTACTGATACAACGAGAATCTGAGGCGACTATATACTTATTATATTATGTTATATAATTATTTTTTAGTCTTGCATAAAGATTATATACAGGCAAATATATTTCCAATTGACAAGAAAAAACACAACAAAGGTGATGCAAGAAATTGCCGTACCATATCATTAACCGGTGTTGTCGGTAACATTTTGGAGCGGCTAATTTTGCATTAAAGAAACTAATAACGGGTTATCATTTTTTTACCTAAAAATCTACCCTTAGCAATTTTATTACATATGTATATACATCTTAACTGGTTTCTGCAAACTGACCGACAAAATCAAATATATATACATTGTCTACTTCGATGACCTTCCCAAAGCATTCGACGTTGTCTCTCATAAAAAAATTGGTCTTGACATTGTGTGACTGCGATTTTGGTATTCAGTATCTCAGTTTTATCAAATGGTTTTTTTACGAATCCGTATGCAACGTGTTAATTAGAATTAGTACAATACGTCAGTAACTTGTTATACACCGGTTTGATTCAAACCACTTTATACACCGCTATTTAAGCAACTTGGGTCTTATCATTTTAACCACATACACCTTGCTGAATGTGAATGTTCCAATCTCTCGTTTCGGTAATGTATCGATATAACTATTGTTAAGATTTGAATCCGGTTTTCCTGTGATTTTGGTTAGGTTAACCTTGCCTTATATAATATCTCCTCATGCGCACTACTATTCTGACTAATTATTTGCTACTTAAAGCTAGGTTAGGTATTAGTTGATTCCTCTTGTGAAGTTTGTACGAAGCCTTCCAGACGTCTACACCCGTACGTTTATTTAAGTACCTTAACGTTTTCCTTACATTTACACTAATAATTTCCTTAGAGCTAACAGTATCCGGACGGCTTACTGAAGGCTCCTAATAACTACTAGATTCCCTTGTGGGTTTGTATGAAGCCTTCCGGATGGCTAGACCCGTACGTTTTTAAATACCTTATCCTAGGATCTTAGATTTACGCTAATACGTGTCGTTACTTTAACGTTCCCGCTTCCGGACGGCTAGGTATGCCCGATCTATAACTATTGAGTAATTGGCAGGTACTCGCAAGTTCCCAGTTTATTAGTTGGTCGGGTTAACCACATCCCGAACTCGCCCTGGGTATACTCAGGTATTTTCTTTCCCATGAATTTCACGGGGTATTACTCAGCTAATTTTTGGTACACGTTGAAACTCTAACAGGACCCGTTATTAGTTACAATTACGCTCGTGCTCGCTCAGTTTTATCAGGGTAAATTAATATGAATAACATAAATTAATAAGTTCTAAGCACCTAATTATGAATTTGGTTTATACTCAACATTAATTTTGATAAGCAAGGCAAACCCGAATCGCAAGACGTGCTCCTTTTTAACTAGGAATTAATATCTGCTACTCATAAATTCAAAAGCAGAAACCATAAGCCAGCTTGTTGAAAGCCAGATAACATAATTACGTATGACGTTAACCGTTATTCGTGTAAAATTTTAAAGCAAGTGTGTAGGGCACTAGCTAGGTAATCCTAAGAATAAAATTAAATCGCAAACAGTATACGTCATATTAGATGCTGCGACCAGGAACTATCGCGAAAGCTGCATAATTCGTATCGAAAACTAAAAGCGGAAGTTGAATAAGCTGGCAACTAGACTTGACGGTCACCAAACTCAACCAGAGATCGAGACTAAGACTAAATAGTGAAAAACAAAAGATGCTAACACATGTTAGCTAAAACAGAAATCAGTGCTAATTATGCAAATTAGCACGAAAACAAAGAAGAAAAGCGAAAACAAAAAGAAATCAAAACCACAAACGGAAAAGGGAGGGAGGTGTATAATAAAGGATTTAGTGACCAACCCGGCTTTTTTGTGAATTTTGGGGTTTTTAGGTCGGGTTTGGACAGGAAACTCCCCTGGTAGTCTGGTAGACCCCTAACATTTCCATTTGTTGGTGAAGCATCCTACACTGATGCTTCCAAAACTAAATATGGAAGTGTCCTCAAGAGGCTGTTCACCACCACGGGCCGATGCCCATAATTTTGCCTCTTGAGCCCACAACCATATTTGTTTTGTTTCCTGGTTTTGTGTTCATGACCCTTTTTCTTTCTTTCATACCATTCACTCCCTCTTTTGACATTGCGTCTACCACTGACGCTTTTTCTTCTTTCGATTATTTTTCTTCATTAACGGCCCCTTATTCCTTCCCGATTTGATATTTCTTCTTTCCTTGTCCAACCCTCATTTATCTTCTTTTCTTTCTTCTTTCTGCCGAGGGGAGTTCTTCAGATTTTGCGAACCCCCTAAAATAAGATTTCCTGAAATTAATAAATGATTAGGACACGTATATGCATACAATCAATCAACTCAAAAAATTATTTCTTTTAATTACCGGTTTGTTCAGGTTTATAAATTTTTACTATTATTTTTCTTTTGATGATTTCCGATTATCTTTCTGTTATTCGATCTTCGAAGGATATTCCGATCTCGATATCATCAGTATACCGGTTCGTTGGTTCCTTATTGTCTACCGGTTTATGATTACCAGCGTCGTCGTTGGTTATCGGTTTCGTTGTTGATTATCGACATCTTTGTCGTTGACGTCGTTTGCTATATCGTTGTTGGTTACCGGTTTGACTTCGTTATTGTTTCTTGATACGGTTTGCCAACCGGTTAGCGCCAATTATATTTTTACTTACACCGGATGTATTAGGTTTGCACCGATTGATTTGGTGGGTCGTTTCTTTGTCGGTTTTGTATCGATTTCGTTGTTTCACCACTTTTCGATGTCACTCACCGGTTGTTCGAATTGTTGCTCCGTATTGAGTTGGGTCGTTGTTGTGATTTATTATACCGGCTGTATTAGTACCGGTTTCATTTGTTATTCCTGTATTTATCGGATCGATACTTTTTGTACATCGATCATTAATTGCTTCCTCTATAGTTAATTCGTTTCGATCGTAATCGCCCAATTGAGTCGGTTTTTCGTCGTTTATTTATTATTTTGGTTATAATTCCAGTTTTCCGTTTATCAGATGGATTCTTCTTATAGATCGATCCATTGCCTTTGTCGGTTTCATGGTCTTTTTGTTTGTTTTGCATCAATTTTACTAGTTATTCCAACAGTTATTACGATTTGACTAAAGGTTCCGATGTTTCCGGACGGCTAACACCGGTCCCTCTTATAATTCCAGAACAAGGTGAGAAAGCGCGTCCGGACGGCTTGCTACCTCCTCCCCTTGTTCCTACAGTATAATCGATCGAGAGCTGGGTATTCCTTCCATGGATTTTGCGTATCCAAGGAATTCCGCTTCGTCTCGTTGATCGCCTTTACAATTGGTTCTTTATTGATTGCCATAAACCGTCGAATCGATCTTTTTTGTATTCTTCCTCCGCGATAACTTTGCGTTCTTCCTTTCACATAGCTGGACGCCAGGGAATAACCGGAACCCTGAACCAGCAACCGGAACCGTCCATTTAAACCGGATCCGGAACACGATTTTCGCCGGAACCGGAATTCTAGTTACTCCCTGCTGGACGCTATTCCGTTGTTAACCCACGTTTCGCTATCTTGGAAGATTCTTGATGTTATTTTTCCCATGATCTTTAATCCATTTGCTCTTTGATTACTTGCGGTTCGTGTGAATACATATTGTATTTCACTTTCCATGATGTCTGCGTAGTCCAACGGTAGAGCCATTATTTCAGGTACATGTTTGACTTTGATCTTGTCGAATCTTTATTTCATGGTTTCGTAATGCCGTTAACATTCGTATGGTCTTTTCTTCTTGTGGTGTCGTTTCGTCTTGCAGGATTGTTGTCCATTCTTGTTGCAATCCGTCCACGATTTTTTCCGTATTTACTTCTGGTATTATTTCGATTTGAGAATTATTTATCTGTGTTTCGAGGCAACACATTTCACTCCACAGTTGATATCCATTTAGTTTTAGTCCATCCTGGAGTATCTCGTTTCAACGGACTACTTCTTTGTTTGGGTGTTTTTCAGGAATCATTCGGTACTTGTGGAAATTGTGTTCCAGTTGCCTTGTCGTAGCATACAGTTCCTGCAATGTCTTTCTTTTTCACGTTCCCTTTTGATTTTTGTTCTACTAGACGCTTTTCTTTTGTTTCGTGTTTTTATTTTTGTAATTCCCTAATTGTGCCTGCACCATTAATGTTTCTTCTTTTGTTCTTGTTAGTTTCGTTTGAGCATCGTATAGACGTTTTTGCATATTTTTTTGCTTTTTCTTGAGCTTCCTCTCCTTGTCTCGACAGTTCTAGCATTTATTGTGCATTCTTTTCTTGTTGTTGTATCGCTTGGATTGCTTTTTCGTTTTGTCCAATAATTAGATATATTCTTTGGATTTCTTATTGATCTTTATCATACGCTTGGTTCCATGCGATAATTACGTTTATCCCTTGTTGCACTTGTCCCCATAACTCTTTTGCTTGTTCCTTAAATAGTTGTATTTCTTGGTCTTTCGTCGTTATTTCCATTTTCTTGTGTTCCGATCATTTTTTTAATTTTCGCATATCGTTACTATGAGCTTTTTGTACTGCATCTAGTCGGTGGCGTTCCACTTTATACTTTTTCTCCTGCTGCCATTGTTTCGTTCATTTCGTCCAATTTTATGTTGAATATTTTCTGTATCGCTCTTATTTCCGATATTGCATGTTCTTTCGGTATTTCTATACTCGATTCATATATAGCGAATTTCTTTACCGGATCCGTTAGGGCTTCGGCCATCCTTTCGTCGATCGTTGTTAGTTCTGCTATGTTCGACGATTGGATTGATTCCGTTGATGTTATATTTTGGTATGATAGCTGTCGTTGTTGTTCAGCTAATTGTGGTGGTAATTCTTTTCCAACCTATGTTTTTCCAGGTTCTGACCATTGTTGTTTTATCAGTTCTGGAACTGATAGTCCGCGTGATAGGTATTTCAACATTTCATTCGCATTGCAGGGTCTTGGAGGTTCGTACGTTGCAGCCTCTTGTGTTGCACGTACTTCGTTTTAGTGACATATATGTCTACAATTTCTGTTAGTTTTGCTTCTTCTTGTGGAGTAATTTCTTTTTCCTGTAATTCGATCCTTTTAGTTATCGAATTGTTTTCTCCGATTTCTAACGGTTGCGCCAATTTAGGTACCGTTTCTTCTTGTTCTTTTCGTGGATCTGATATTTCTTTACGAGGGATTGCTCCCGTTTTACTTTGATCCGCTGTTATTTCGTCAAATTTGCCTGTTGTTTCTTGTTGGTTCGCTCGATTTCGCTCGTTTGTTTTCGGATCGCACGTTCGAGTGGTAACCATAGTAATTTATCGGTTTCTTCCTGTCGCCTGCGCGTCCATTTTTCTCTTAGTGCTATTTTTCGCCTTTCTTTGTAGTATTCTATGACTTGTTTTCTTTCCCCTTCCGTTATGTCTCGTATGGTTCAGTCTTAGTACGAAGTACTTTCGTGACCAATTCATTGTTCCATAGCAAATTTCTGTTTTTGTTACAAGGTCATCCTCGCCACTATTTCCGTCTCAAATCCGTATCCTGCAGCTTATTGTTCACATCTTTCTGTGACTGATCTATACTTCTTTGTCCATGGTTTTGTTAGTGGCATAAGATCTCGTGGTGAATATGTACATTGTTTTCTTTCTCATATTACTGATTGGTACGATATTGTCTCGTACTTTCTTTTTGGTTCTTTCGATTTCTGCGAACGGTCTCGCGATGGTCTTGATTTGTATTTTTTTCTGACATTCTTCTGCCACTTTCAACCTATTTTGAATTTTTACGCCCATTTCCTGTGGGTTCGCGCGGAGAAGATCTTGTTGGCTATGTTTTGCTTTTCGGTTTTTCCTTATCGGTGATCTTGATGGTTTTTTGTTCCTTGTTCTTTTATACTTTCTTCTTGCTGAAGTCGTTTGATTGCTCGTTCAGCTGCTTCATTTGTTTTTGATGCTGATTGTTTGTTATCTAACTTTTTATCGACTTCCTGGATTATTACTGTTGCCTCTTTTTCCTTGTTCTTTTCCCATTTTCGAAAGTTAACGTTTTTCCACTAAAGGTTTCTTCCTCTTCTTCATCAGTCGAGTTTTGCTCAATTTCTTCTTGCGGCAATGGATCTACTTCCATTTGTTCTCTATTTTTATTTGAATCTTTAGTTTGCGCTTCCTGGAAAACTGCATCCGGACGGCTTGCTGGCTCTCCAAGTTGCACATCCTTTTAATGTTGTACTCCCTGTTGAGCTGTTTCCGGACGGCTAACAAGCTCATCAGTTCGTACTTGCTGTTCGTGTTCAGTATTGACTTTTTGTATTTGTGCCTCCCGAAGGACTACATCCGGACTGGTTGCTGGCCTTTCAGGTTGCACCTCCTGCATTTTGTACTTTTTCGGAACATTTGTTTCCATATGCTTATTTACATCTTCTGGTTCAACCATTTGATCTATCAGTTTTTCTTCATTAGAGTATCCCATAGATCATCGTTTTGTTTCGATTCGATCTGTAATTCTTCTTTAGTTTTCCGTTTTCGTTTTACTTTTTGTGATACGTTTTTTTGGTATGGTTTTATTTCCGTTATTACTTTTTCTTGTGGGTTTTCCATTTTTGTTTTCTATCGTATATATTCGTTGGATTTCTTTATCCACCCACTGCATTTCGGAGAATCCGGCACGGCTGAACCCGATGCCGTCCGTTTTGCCGTAATTTGAGCTCATTTTGCTCAGTGTTTGTTTTGTGCCACGGTATTTCTTTAACATAACGGGCTGAAATATCTCCATCTTCTTCAAAATTGACTTGTTCTAGGAATTGTCTAAATTTCATTTCTTCTTCGACTTCGATTTCGTCGACTTGGCAAAATTTGAATTCGTTTTGATCTAATTTCTTTTGTTTGATCGTTCGATCTATTCGCATTTCGTAGATGTTGCTTTTGAGCATCCTTGGTTTTTGTATCTGCAGTTGGATTTTTGGTCAAATTCTTTTTGGATTATTTCTAGTGCTTTAATCCCGTTTTGTTCTTATTCGATCGCTTGAGGTCTTGCTTAAGCACGTATTGTTTGTGTTCTATGCCATGGATATTTCTTTCTTTTTCGATCAAGCTCCCGATTTCGTTTTGTTCGCATCTGTTTATTGCCGTTTCGTTTGCTCGGCAGGCTATTGCCAATATTACTGGAAACAACAGCGTTGCGCGGCGGCTATTTCGAATGACTTGATTAATCGTCCACGCACTTTCCTGCCACTGCCCTACTTGGTATCGTGACCTTAATGGTGCGAACAGTTTGTTTCTATCATCGATTTCATTGTAATATTCGGTCTTCGTGCTTTTCTTTTTGAGGACGTAAGTTGCTACTAGTTGCTGGATTGATACTTGGTTTTGTTCACCGAGTATTCTATGTAGTTCGCCAACTCTAATGTTGTTAAACCCGCAGGATATGGTTGTCCTTTGTTTTCGAACGTTGCGTTCCACATCGTTTCTTCTGTTCGTACACCATTCCACAAGATAACATTTTCTTTTAGTTGTCCATATATCGTGTTTGGTATTTTTCCTTTGAACTGCGCTACAGCGATGATGTCCAGTTCACATTCGCTTGTTTGAATTGCTACGTAGCGTACAATTTTGCTTGCCATTTCGCTTGTTGTATCGTTCAATATTTTGGATCAGTCCATGTTAGGCAGTCTTTGTGGATATTGTTTTGTTCAATAAATGCTTCAATCATCAATCTTTTCGTTGCTACTTCTTTAAATTCCGCAAGTTGAAATTTTCCTACAATTGTTGCTATTGAGATGATGTTGGTTCCTGATTTCTGCATAATTTGCGTGAATTGTTCTGCCCCTTTTCTGTTTCGATAATGATCGTCACTTGGCCCGTTCGTAAATTGAATCCAAATACCGTTTGATAGTCCTTCCATCTTTGCCACCATCTTGTAACGTGTAAAGACGGTCTTCTGTCGTTAGGATCCGGTGTAAAGCTCATCTGGCTCGGGTTTTTTGAAGGGAAATTGTCTTTGAACGGCCATTTTATTATTCGTGATTTATTTCCTGACACTCGGATTGATCACCGTTTTGTATTTATTTTTGATCACCGATTTTGTTTTGATAGTTCTTCCGTTCACCTGTTTTGGTCGTTGTTATTTGGTTCTATGTTTATAGAACTGTTCTTTTGGTTTTCCAGTTTGTTTCGATAATTCCTAATATTTTGAGAATTTTTCGGCATTGTTGTTTCAGGAATCGCTTGTTCGGCTGAATTATTTGGCGATTTGTCGTATTGTTCCAATCGGTCGTTTCGTTGGTCGTTAAACCTTTGCGTTATAATGTCCTTTCGACTTGTCGTCTCCCAATCGTAATACCACCACTACTCCTATAAATAATAAATTAGTATAAACTGTGTTACAATATTTACAGAATTTATTTTACAATCCTTATACAGTTTTTAATTCTTTAAATTTTAGAATTATTTTCTTATTATCATTACAAGCACTTTTTAGTTTTAGTGTTATTCAGAAATTCTATATATATAATTATTTCTTATATAATCGTTATCATCGAACAGTGTTTTATTCAGTTCTGGTTCCGTAGGTATGATCATGTTCTACTCCTTGTAAAATGTGTTCTTGGGTCGTATAAATTTTTATACATGGGGCGCAATACCATAAGGCTTCCTGGGGATCATCCTCTAATCCTACACAAGCTTGGTGGAGCCATAAGAAACATCTATCACATTGGACTCATTTAATAAGTAAACCCGTTTCATTGTCCTCTTTCCACGAACCTTTACATTTCCTACAATAATAGTGCTCTGGGGCTAAGCCTTCATTCGTTAATGTTTTTGGCACATCAAATCGTTCTTTATACTTCATGATCAATTCATTATAGTTATTTAACTCTTTGGCTCTTTCCAGTGTCAGGACTTCCAAGTATTCTGCTTTTCCTCACATTTTTTGCTTTGAATACCCAAAATTTTTTCTTGTTCATCATCGATGCCATCTCGAGCTAATGCTTTTTCAAATTCTTTGCGAAACTTCTCGAAACTTGTTTCGCCTTTATATGGTTGTAAATTTCGCAATTCGTTCTCCATTTTGACCCAAATTGCTTGGCTAGTCGCTTGTTGTATTGCATTTGGTATTTGCGGCAATTCTTTGGTTGCTACTTTGATCAACACTTCGATCAATTGTTGATTCATTGTCACTAGGTCATTTTGTTTGCCATGATTAATTGTCATTTGTTGTGGTTGTTGATATTGGTACACGTACGGTGTTGCCGTTGCTAGTGGTACTCTCGGGTTGATTATCTAATTATTCGTAATGAATGGCATTTGCTTACCTTTAGGGGCTATTGGTGTTTTACCATAATGTTCATCCTTGATATTGACTCCACGTATTCATTGTTTGAAATGGACCACGATTCATTGTCATATATAGAGTCTGTACTCGATTGTATATATACTTGACATTTGGGTCGTACCGTGGTTTGTTATTATTTGTGGTACTTGTACTTGCATTCGGTTTGTATTTGCGTCATTGAATTCGGAGATGGAGAAACGTTAGCTTCGGAATCGAAGAATTCTCACTAGACCACAGTATGGTGAAAAAGATGGGCGTCCGTTTATTTTTTCTCTGTAAACATGCCTTCGTCATCTCAACGTAAACCGATATGGACGGGTGAGGGCTCATATGAAAGCTACAATAATCTACATGTGCCTTTTGAATGTTTTATTCCGATTCGACCTAACCAGGTCCCACCACAGGGGTTCAAATGGTGTACCCAGGGATACATGGCTAAAATGTGCCATTTTCTGGGTCATTTTTGCTCATAACTGGGCAACCCCTGAGCCGATTACAATCATTTTGATATCGAAATATGTATCCTAGTAAGCTTTATTTATGGGTATATAAATTGTTTTGGTCGGATCGTTTTGTGACATTGGGGACTTTACCAAATGGGCAAATTTCAAAAATTTTGGTCAAACTTTGTCGAGGTGTAGCTATGTAATCACTCAAGCGATTCAAACGAAATTTGGTGTGTGGATAGAGCTACGTAGGGTAGGGAGTCGACAGATTTGATGTAGGACCCCTGGATCAATTGGTATTTGAGGCCAATTTTGAGCCCGACGCGATATATAATCATCCGTGATATTACCACTTCCAACGGCATATTAATAGATTTGTGGCTCAAAATAAGTTCATATAGGTTTTTCTTGGGTGCTGTTTTCAAATCGTCACTGTATTTAGAGTATCTCTTCGTGTAGAGGTATTCATATTAATGGTTGAGACAAGGCCAGTGGTGGGAAAGGCACGAGTGTCATGCGGTCTGTTGCAAATTCTTTGTATGTTTTCTGTGCTACTGTGCTTTTGTTATGATTCTTATTTATCCATAGATTACATAGATATGTTGTTCACGATTCGTAAGCAGTTCTGAGGTAGACTTAACCTTCGTAGGGTGCGTATTATATATCTATCAGTTTTGTTGCATTTATGCCTTATTGAACAACAGATTAATAAATATTTTTGGTGCATTACATCTTTGGTTCATAACAGGAATATATTTTTAATGAGTTGTTCCACTGTATGTTAACGTTACAGTTTCTCATTTCTCCGAATTCATAAAACTTGGCATGTCGCCAAGATCCTAGTATCATATTGTCTTACATCGAATTGTTTGCAATTTGTGTTGAATAGATTGCCATTTGCATTGAATCGGCTTTGATTTAAGTCAGCTCGTTCTTTATGCACTCCAATTTGACTATGTTGTCCTCCGTTTACATTAGGTTGTCGTTGATTTATGTTGTATCGATCTAAGTTTGCGCCAAATTGGTTGTTATTTACATCGAATTGACTGAAGTTTACATCGATTTGCCCATGCTTTGCGTCGGTTCGTGCGCCCACTTGATCCTTGTTTGAGTCAATTTGATCATTATTTCATTGGTTTGTGCTTCGATGATACAGCATTCATTTTGGTTCATGCCAACTTGGTCATAGTTCATACCACATTGATCTGTATTTACACCACTTTGGTTTCGATAAACGTTTGATCGTCTCGGGATTTCCCCGAGCTGGTTTTGACTTACATCAATTTGGCTTGTTCCAAGCCGGACTCCACTTGCTTTATTGTTCGCCATTAGTTGTTGTTGTTCTGATATTTGCTGGATTTCGATTGTGCTCCATTCCATGTTGACTAATCCTTTATCACCGGTCGTAGTTGTTGTTGCTTGTTTGTTCCGCGTAGTTGTTGTTATTATTTGGGAGTGTTCTATATATTTGACCCAAACCAAGGGGTTTGATATTCTGCGCCTTATACTGCAATTTTTGGTCGATAGTCATTCCGATTTTGTTGTTGCAATAGTTCTTGTTGAATATCAATATTTTGTTGGACTATTGTTATTTTGTCGCCATAGGTTTTTGTGATTCCATTCTCGGTTGTGCCAACGGAATTTCTGGCTTGTTCAGATCCAGGCTTTGGCATAGTTGTTGCAATTCTTTCGTTAAAGTTGCATGCCTCGCTATGAACTGTAATTGATTTTCTTTTTGTCGTTGTAGCTTTTGTATCGTTTTCCGGATTTCTTTTATATTTGGGAACAACTCTTCTATGATGCTTGCTTCTTCTTGGAACGATCGGTATATAGGTAACCTGTCAAAAAAAGACCACTTTTACAAGAAGTGTGGGAATCTCAACGTCTAAGCTAAGCTGATTGAAGCTGATAAGGGGGTAGTGTACGCGAGCCTCAATTGTCGTGATATGCAAAAATATGTTTGTTTCTGGCACACCATACGGAAATTATTTACCAAGAAATCTGGTCTTTTTTGACACCAAAATTGTAAAAAAGACCACCCCTGTCAAAAATAAGACCACTAGCAATTTTTGTCACAGTTTGCAATAGTGTGCTGAATTTTGAAGCTTTAAAGGTTTATTAAAATATGTTAAGGACAGCTAAATGAGAATACGTATCTTTCTATACCTAATCCCAATGATTTTCGATTTCTTGGGGTCATGTGGAAAAGCAGTTTCGTCGGCATTGATAATCAGGTGCGGCTTGTCGTGTAATCCATGTTTGCCTAATTGTTCCTTTATCCTATCATAAAATTCATACACAACGAAAGGATTTGACGCTGCTTCCTTTCGGCTTAACTGCAGCGAAGTTGGCTTCTTGAGTGACAACCTATGTCGTTTCAGGAAATTGCGCACCCATGCTTCACCAGGTCGTTGATTGGTCGCTTCGCATGCCTTAACACTCCTCTCATCTGTGTTTTTTAACACCCAATGTTGTACCGCATCCGGCAGAACATGTGACTCGCATGGGTACCCTGCCAACGCTATGCCTCGAATCACATCTGCAAATTTCTTTTCAACTTCGGACGGAAGCAAAGTGGCCGTACTAGAGCCCGGCTTAGTTGCCGCCAATTCCGGATCTTCCCTCTCAAGCATGTATTGTCGAATCTTATTACCTGATATTCCAGTATCCCTTGACGCCTTTCGGAGATTCTTCGAAGTATTAAATATGGTTACTGCATTTTCCAGCTGTTCAACAGTATATTTAGGTCCTTTTGCCTGATAATATCGGCCAGTACACTTAGTACCCGATTTAGATGATTTCTTTGATAGCATATTTACTACTAACGCTAGAATTAAGTTGTTGTGATAACCGCATTATTTATGGCTTGATACTGAGCGTATCTATGGTGTCAGCTGTACGTTTTTTGAAAGTGGTCTTTTTTGACAGCAAGTAAAAAAAGACCAGGTGGTTTTTTATTTGACTTACACTGTCAAATGGTGCCTTGCACCTGGTCTTTTTTTGACAGTGTATGGTCGGCAGACAATAAAATCCGGTCAAAAAAAGACCACACCGGTTAGTCATAACTTGTACTTAACATGTGTACTAGTGCAGTTTGGGTGTATAAATCGACCGATTTTGGAGCGTTACCATATATATTTCGCTTGCTGGATTGGCTCAGAGAAGTTGGGCTAAGAGAACTAACACTATAACATCCGGAAAATTTCCTGTTAAATTTGACATTGTTTTTGATACGATGTAACTAAGTAAACTGCTGCAGCATAAGGGTTGCGGGCTGCTATACAAACTTGAAACGACATATATTTTCAAAATATATAACATATGTCTCGATGTAGGTGTTTATTTGCTCTGGGCGAAGGTGGTCCTTTTATTGTCACTTTTGTACTGGTCTTTTTTTGACAGGTTACCTATACGTTTCTTGCAAGCTTTCTTTTTTGTCTTATTGTTCCTTTTTTCGGTTCCGGTGTATTTGGATCGAACTCTCGCATTATTTCCTCAAGTTCCTTTGCCGTATTATTCGACATTTCTTGTTCTTTTTTCTCGGTATTTTTTGGTTTGACTGTTAATTCTTTTTTGCCTGCGCTGCAAGTGGGGTTCTTTGGATTGGCATTTCTAATGCTTTTGAATTTAGGATAGACTTGGGTAAATCGTCCAGGTTATGTGGATTAACAATTTTTACTACGATATAAATAAATTTTATTTTGGCTTATGCCTTATTTTGGGCTAGGGTCGATTTTTCATTTTTGTGAAAATACTTACCAGTTTTATTTTACTAGTAGCTCGCAAACGAGCGAGCGTGACCTCACACTTTACAGACCCAGTCGTTCCTTACGTTCATACAAAATGATAATCAAAGACGAAACCAATGCAACCCGTCTCTTCAGGACGATCAGGCGAACTTAACCAAGTCTAGAATGTTTGGCTTCAAAGCTTGACAACATTTCCCAAATCTCGAATTTTCGGTTCAAATGTTAGGTCTGGTCCTCAAACTCGACCATCATTAATCATGGAAAATATTGACAATACACCAAAAACATTCCTGCCTCGTTTTCAGCGTAGTCGAAAACCTAGGGACCTGTCTTTTCACGGAGATCTGGCAAAATTAACCAAATCTCGAATTTTGCAGTTCACACTACAGGTGGTCCAATGACTTTAACCCATTTTTCTGGGTTAGATTGAAGTCCCACAAAAATAACGTAAGAGACAAAGTTGTAGCTCTCGTTGAGGCGAATACGGAAGGTGCCCTCCGTTTTTCGCTCTGCCTTCTATTTTTCGAGTTATAGACACATATATACGCAACTCCAAAACCGAAATTTCAAAACAAAGTTAAATTTTGACTCTTCTGACCCGTGTCTTACCCGAAACCCGACCCGGAATGCACATCAAAGCTACAAAATAATCATATAGAGACCATAACGGTTCATTTAAAAAAAAGTTTGTGAAAATCCATCGATGCAATGTCGAGCTATGAAAGTCACAGACAAAAAAAAAGAAATTTTCCCCTATTCGCACGCTAGCAACATATTTGGGGAAACTCGCTTCGCTCGTTTCAATTACAATTGTTTCCTACTTTTACACGACATTGTGGTCAGCATGTTATTTTGTTTGGTTTTGCTGGGGTAGGGTTGGTCAGGGATATTTTTATTATAACGGCCATCGGATTATAAAATGAGACGGGATTCGTCACTCGAAGATATAGAGGTTCGTACGCGTGGCCAGTAGAATGCCGGTGGGAATAGTATATCTTTTCTTGGCGCGCGTTTACCTTTATCACTGCGTGCCTTTATCTCTATAGCGTTGCGTCGTAACTACTTCGATTAGCTCGAGATATGGTTACGATATAAAATCAAGACAGTCACAATTAGAATGTTTATTTAGAATTAGTACAATACGTCAGAAACTTGTTAAAGACCGTTTGATTCAAACCACTTTATACGCAGCTATTTAAGCCATTTGTGATCTCTATTATTGGAACCACCTACACCTTGCTGAATGTGAATGTTGCAGCCACTCGTTTCGGTAAAGTAACGCTATAATTATTGCTTAGATTTGGATCCGATTTTCCTGTGATCTTGGTTAAATTAACCTTGCCTTATATAATATCTCCTCACGCGCACTATTATTCTGAATAATTATTTGCTACTTAACGCAAGGTTAGGTATTAGCTAATTCTTCTTGTGAGGTTTGTACGAAGCCTTCCGGACGGTTAGACCCGTCGTTCATTTAAGTACCTTAATCTTTTCCTTAGATTTACACTAATAATTACCTTAGGGCCAACAGTATCCGGACGGCTTACTGAAAGATCCTAATAACTATTAGATGCCCTTGTGGGTTTGTACAAAGCCTTCCGGACGGATAGACCAGTACGTTTATTTAAATACCTTAGCCTAGGATCTTAAATTTACTCTAATAAGTGCCGTTATTTTAACGTTCCCACTTCCGGGCGACTAGCTAGGCCCGATCTATAGCTATTGAGTATTTGGCAAGTACTAGCAAGTTCCCAATTTATTACTTGGTCGGGTTACAAACATCCCGAACTCGTTCTGGGTATACTCAGGTATTTTCTTTCCCACAAATTCCACGGGGTATTATTTTGCTAATTTTTGGTAAACGTTGAAACTCTAACCACCACCACCACCATCATATGCTTTAGAGTCGATTGGTTCCATCGCGCGTGCAACGGGTTCGACTGCACCGTGACTTCAGCACTCTTTTCCATTTGTCCCTGTCTTGCGCGTCCTCAATTCGTAGCCCTGTCGATTGCACGTCCTCTTTGGCGACCTGTTCCCATTTTTTTCGGCCTTCCACGGGGAGCCTTTCCTTCGAATTGGACTTCGACCGCTTGTTTCGCCACGCCGCAAGTTCTGCGTTGAACGTGGCCGTACCATCTCAGCCTCCGGTTGGTCAGTTCCGTCTCCAGCGACGTAAGTCCAAGTGATTTCGCCACATTCTCGCTGGATACGCGGTCTTCCCAACGCACTCCTGCCATCCACCGCATCGTTTTTCTGTCAGTGGCTAGAAGAGGGGCCGCTGCTTTCTTCGTGAGTGCCCAACATTCAGAAGCGTAACGTTGAAACTCTAACAGGACCCGTTATTAGTTACGATTTTGTTTGCGCTCGCTCAGTTTTTATCAGGGAAAATTAATATGAATAACACAAATTAATAAGTTCTAAGTACTTATTGTGAAATTGGTTTGTACTCTACGTTAATTTTGATAAGCAAGGTTCAACGAAGGTAAATCCGGATCGCAAGGCATGCTCCTTTTTGACTACGAATTTATGTCTGCTACTCATAAACTCAAAACAAAAACCATAAGCCAGATTGCTGAAAGCCAGATAATAATTAAGCATGACGTTAACCAGAGCAGATCAATAAAATTCGTGTAACATTTTACAGTGCGTAGTGCACTAGCTAGGTAATCTTAGGAATAAAATTAATACACAAACAGTATACGTGTTAGATGCTGTGACCAGGAACTATCGCCAAAGCTGTATAACTCGTGTCCTACACTAAAAGCGGAAGTTGAATAAGCTGGCAACTATACTCGACGGTCACCCAACTCAATCCAGAGATCGACTAAGAATGAGTAATGAAAAACAAAAAATGTTAACACATATTAGCTAAAACAGAAATTAGTGCTAATTATGCAAATTAGCACGAAAACAAAGAAGAAAAGTACGAAAATAAAAAGAAATCGAAACCACAGACGGAAAAGGGAGGAAGGGTATAATAACGGATTTGGTGACCAATCCGGGTTTTTTGTGAATTTTGCAGTTTTTGGGCGGGTTTGGACCCAAAACTCCACTGGTAGCCTTAACAACAAGAACGAAAAAGAAACGCTGACACTATCACATAAAGTGGTAGCTAA
Source organism: Trileptium ribeirensis (assembly GCA_030248225.1). NCBI lineage: Eukaryota > Metazoa > Nematoda > Enoplea > Enoplida > Thoracostomopsidae > Trileptium > Trileptium ribeirensis. Next base: position 6,248 of record JASANE010008957.1, on the reverse strand, counting down.
GTAACCTCCCAGCCAAATAAAATAAAAGTAACATTATATACCTTGATTGTACACTTGTGCTATCAGACACGCCAACTTCTGCGACTAAAGCTGAACTAAAGTAATTATTAAAATGTTAGCTAAACAAAACCTTTGACTTGCAATTTAATTCCAACCAAAACAACGAAAACAAAATATAAGATCTAGGCAATCAGTATAAATGGGGACCATGCAACAAATGAAAATTTTGGGAAACCCGATATTTTTTGGTTTTGGATGGGGTTTTCGGTTATTTTTAGGGTATTTGGGTAGGTTTGGACCTCGAAACCCTGTGTTAAACCTGGGAAACGCCCGACATCCCTTGTCGGTTGAACATCTACCACTGATACCCTTCTTTCTTTAACTCAAAACAAGATGAGGGAGCGCTCTCAGGAGGCTAACGGGGGACGTTTTTAAGTGGCGAACCCCGGCACACCACGGACCGAAGACCTTAACTTCACCTTTCGACCTCGCGCCCAAATCTTTTTTATCTCGGTTAATTATCAATCACTTTTTCTATCTTTCGTTTACCATTTACACCCTTCGTCAATATAGCGTCTACCGCTGACGCTTCCAATCCCGGTTTTATTTTCTTTTATTAACAAGTCCCTAATACTACCACAATTATATTTTTTCACTTTCTTCCCGATTTTATTTCTTCTTTCATAATCCTTCCCGATTTACTATTCATTTCTTCTTCCTCTGTACAAAGGGTGTTTCTTCGGTATTAACGTGTCCTCCCAAATAAAATTTCCTGAAAATAATAAATGATTAGACAGATATCCAAAGTATACAAGTAAAGGCACAATAAACAACTAATTACTATATTTTATCACGATTTTAAAATCTGGGATTTTAGTAGTTCTTCTTTGGTTAAAAGTTGCTTCTTGCGGTTTGGCACCTTCTTTGGTTCCGAAATCGGTACTTCTTTGGTACCAGTTTTATTCGATAATTATATCGTCCCTATCGATCGTGTCGTGATTATTAGGGACTTGCCAGATGGAACTGGATAATCTTCGGGTCGACAGGCTCGTCGTCGTTGGGTTTGGACCGGCTTCGATTTATTGGTTGTTATTTTTGGATTTGGTCATTTCTCTGTGCTCCGATTATATTGTTGCGGAATTGTCACTCCGATTGCGTCAGTGAAATCGCACCGATTTCTTTGTGGTTGTATTGGACATAATGTTGGTTCTTTGTTTGTCTTTGTCAGCTTGTTCTTTCACCGGTTGTTTGGTTCGTCACCGGTTCCATTTTCCGGTTCTTTATATGTCGCACCGAATTCTTTTTCGTTGCTGCTCTTTGTCAGTGTTGTGCCCTTTTTTCACTGTAAGTTGCCCTGGATCCTTTTCCCCCAATATTGTTGATCACTTTCAAAGACGTGTATTCCTAATGTCCCAGTGCACCCGCATGGCATGCAACCGTTTCCGTCTTCCTCCGTTATTCGTACTACCTGATCAAAAAGATTGATGCGAGGAAGCTCACGCCCGCTTGGCACGCCACCTCCTCCACATCGTTGTTTTGTTATATTTGTTCAATTTCAAGGAACACGCCTTGTCGATTTTGCATGTTCTTCGGTTGTTGTTGTGCTCCATGAATAGCTTGGAACAGTTCTTTATGATCGCTGATGAATCGACGAATCCTTTTCATTGCTTCTTTGTATTCCTCGTTCTTTATTATCTTTTTCTCGTGGGTTCTTCCTTTGATATAATTAAATGCCATCCCGTTATTAATCCACATTTTCGTAACATGGAATATTTATTCGTTATTCTTCCTATTGTTTTCATCGTCTCCAATCTTTGATTTGACGCGGTTCTCGATACTAAAGCTTAATCTTGCGCGGCATTATTTCCGTATAATCGGATCGGTATGGTCATTAATTCTGGCAAATTTTGTACTTGACTTATTTTGTTCTTTATATGTCCTGTCAACCATTCTTGGATGGTTTTGATATACTGTTGTGCTACTTGTCGATACTCTTCTTTTGTTTTTCCCATCTATCGACATTTACTTCGAATCTTGGCATTGTTGTCGCGGAATATCGTCAAAATTTGCGTCATTCTTTGTTCTTTTGTCAATGTTTCTTGACGCAATACGTCTAACAATTTGTCATGTGCTTCGCTTGTGATCTTTTCCATACTCTGCTCCGATATGATCTTGGTTTCTGACGTATTTATCTATGACCAAATAACCATAAGATGGGAATCCTGTAATAAATGAAAATTTTAGAAACCAGAGTTTTTGATTTTGAATGGGATTTTGGGTTATTTTTATGGTATTTGGATGGGTTTGGACACCAAAGCCCTGTGCGTAACCTAGGAAACCTCCGAAATCTTCTTATATCTATCGTTCATACTTGTAATCCGTTAACTAGTGTGACGTGGAATACCCTACTATGTTTAAATTAAAATGATATGTGTGTTTATGAACTAGTAGTATAAGTATTCTGTTGTATTCCCAGAGGCATAGATCCACAGTGAGTTGTAGAGAACAAACGTTTATTGAAAGCCAACAGAAGTAAGTGAACAAAACGTAAACAAGACAGTAAAAGTAACGTTGAATCGAGACAATAAGAAACAGTAAATTGAACAGTAATGAAACAGTATTTCAGCAGTAACTAAACAGTAACTCAAGTTGTGGTAAGCAAACGTCTTTAAATATAATCAAAGAATCTTCTAGAATAATCATGACATCAGTCTTCGAAATCCGTAGAACATTCTAGAATCATCGAGATGTCGTCACTCCACGTGTGAGGATGTCCTGGTACATCATAGGATCTTCCAGAACAGGATCGAATGTAATTCCCAAAATGTTCTGGCGAAGCAAATGCATAACACCTCCACGCCTAGACGAAGGTTTACCTTGACGGCGAGTAATGTTTAGGCGGACGCCCTTTTGTTGTCCGCTTTGAACGCCGTAGTTGCTGACCGCCGGAACTGGACGCATCGTCGATAGTTTCTTCTCCTCCTGTCTGAGGAACTTCGGCGATTTCCAACGGATCATTATCCGCGGTGTTTGTGGCGCCTGTTGAATCGACATCTGCGCCAGGTTCGTTGTCATATTGAGAAACGTGCCTTGGCTGCAGTTGTTCGACGTGTCGCCGCCAGGTGGGTCCTCATGGATAAACACGGACGTTGACAGTACGGGTGCCTTTTCGCTGTGTGACTACAGCGGGCACCCAACGTGGCTGCTTGTCGTGATAGCGTCCAAAGTACAGAGCATAGACCGGATCATCGATTTTATAAGCAGGGTCCACTTTTGCAACAGTTTGAAATTGGGATTTGCTAGCTCCTTTGGCTTGCTTACCTTGAGCAGTGTAAGCTGGGGACGGAAGCAGAGTGTCGATTTTCGTACGAATTTGTCTCGAATTGAGTAATTCCCGCTGGCGTTAGGAGTGCGACGATATTGCATCAGGAACTCTTGCAAGGCTTTTCTCGGAGGAAGACTTCATTTCGGTAAAGCTTGCTTGAAAGTTTGGACGAGTCGTTCTGCGGATTCATTCGTAGCAGGATGATACGTAGCACCTGTAAGATGAGTAATTCCTCGTTCTTTGCACCATGCCTGGAATTCTTTCGACATAAATGCTGATGCATTGTCCGTGACCAATGTATGAGGATATCCGAAATGAGCAAAGTCCTGTTCCAGGAGATCAATCGTTGCCTTTGCCGTGACCGCCTGGGTTGAATGAATACAGGGATATTTTGAATATGCGTCCGTTAAAACCATCCAATTAGTCCCCATTAAATTAATAGCGTGATCTACATGCAAACGGTTCCATGTTTTTTCTGGTAGCATCCATGGATGAATTGCCGGTTTTGGTGTTCCCCACAGTTGGTGCAAGTGCGGCAAGTTGCTTCGATGTCATCATCAATATTTGGCCAGTAGACAGCCGTACGTACAAGCTGCTTCATACGCTGCATGCAAAAGTGTCCCAGATGCAACAATTTCAAGACATCGCGGCGAAGATTGGCAAGGAGCACTACTCTGGAGCCAAGTACTAAGCAACCGTTAACAATAGATAGTGAATCAGCCAACTTACGGTAACGTTGCATTTCCGTGCCTTCATCGTTCTTCTTTGGCGGCCATCCTTCACTCGTGCATCGAAGCACTACTGAAATCACTGGATCTTTCGCCGATTCGCGGACCAGTGAATGTTTGTCAGCAGAAGTGACTTTGTTACTGATGTTTTGAATGGCACAGACTATAGATGCATCGTCTTCGCTCTCCTCCCAGTCGAACTGGAAATCGTCAGTCGCAAGTAGACGACTCAGGACATCAGCATTTGCATGATCAGCTGTTTTGCGGAATTCAATTTGGTAATCAAATTGTCCCAACATGAGAACCCAACGAGCCAATCTGTTTTCGGCGAGAATCGGTGTTTCTTTTCCGGGCCCAAACATTGCAATAAGTGGTTGGTGATCTGAGACCAACGTAAATTTCCTTCCATAAAGGTATTGGTAAAATTTCTTTAACCCGAAGATAATAGCCAGTGCTTCCTTCTGAATCTGACTGTAGTTCTTCTGGGATTCATTAAGAATTTTTGAAACGTTGCAAATTGGCCGCTCGCTTCCATCTTGATAGCGGTGAAATAATACTGCACCAATTCCAACGTTGGAAGCATCACAAGCAACTCCTAATCGTATTGATTCGTTATAATGAACCAGCACGTTTTCAGAGGAAAGAAGTTGCTTTGGTCGATCGAATGCAGATTATTGTTCTGCGTCCCATTTCCAGGGCGTCTTCTTCTTTATAAGACGAAACAGTGGTTCCGAACTGTAGCCATGTTGGTAGGAAGGAACTTGGAGTAAAACTGTACCGAGCCCAAAAATGCTCTCAGACTGGACACGTCTTGTGGTGCCGGTAATTTGAGGAGATCATCGACCTTTGGTACTTTGGCGATTCCTTCTTTCGACAGTAAGTGTCCAAGATATTCAACCCACGGTTATGCACACTGACATTTTTCCAGTCGGCAGCGGAGTCCTTTATTATCTAGATGCTGAAGTAATCGTCCGAGATTCCTCAGATGATCATTAGCATCTTTGCCACTGACCAAAATGTCATCCAGATAGACAGCAATACCAGGCAGATCTTGTGTAAGCTCATCCATGGTTTGCTGAAAGTAACCTGGGGCGGACTTGATGCCAAACGGCAGTCTTTTTTGAAGAAACACACCTTTGTGTGTATTGAGAGCAAGTTTCCTTTGACTTCTTGGGCCTAGTTTGATTTGGTTATACGCATCGGCCAGATCAACCTTTGTAAACCCGTATCAACCTCCTAGTTTACGCATGAGATCCTCCGGAAGAGGTAGTGGGTGTCGATGGTCTTTTAGCTGCCGGTTTATACTGCCAGAATAGTCACCACAAACACGCAATGCAGTCTTAGTCTCACCTGGACGGAGTGCTTTGCGAACGGGAACAACTGGCATGCCGTATTCATTGAACTGAGTCGGCTCCCAAATTCCTTTAGCAATGCCGCTTTCGTACGCTTTCTCCAAATCGGCTTGGATGGCAAAAGGGACCGGTCTTGCTTTGCAGAAAATCGGGTGGGATTGGCGCTTGAATTCGACTTCTATTTCCAAGTCTTTAATGCATCCCAGTTCTGACTTCCAAAGGTAGGGAATTCTTCGCATTGGTCTCGTAGCTTAATGTCAGCCTTGAGATGACTAAACACTGCGTTGCAAGAAATTACATTGTCCATTGCCTTATCCACGGAGATTCCCAACTGTTTGGTTGCCTCCCGTCCCAAGAGGTTCAAGTCAGGAATGTCGGTTACCGTAAATCGAACGTAACAACCAAACTCTGACCCTTGGCAACGAGTATTCCTAACGAACGTTTCTCTCACTGGCAAATCATGTTTGCTGGCGGTCTCATAGCGGCAGCAGCGGTTATCTAACTTCGGCCGTCCCAACCTATGCCAGTAGTCAGTGGGTATGAAATTACCAGTAGTGGCAGTATCCAGCTCAAGCACGCACCGTTTGCCATCAATCTCTAGTCGTACGTCAAGCTTTGGCATATTGTCGTGGGATTCCTTGATCGAATTGATGAATTCAATTCTTTTCAAGGAATTTTTGCTTGCCTTTGATGTAGAAAGCTTCTTTTTGCGGCAGACCTTCTCCAAATGACCCTTGAGATTGCAATGGTTGCACTTAGCCTCTTTGAATCGGCAACCGTTTGCCTTGTGGTTCGGTTGACCGCAGCGGTAGCAGGTTACCTTTGTCTTGCCCGAATCACTGA